>PVJI01002031.1:0-157299 GCA_004026765.1 Micronycteris hirsuta
TTTTTACATTAGTGGTTTACACTAGTGCTTGTCTTTACAACTAAGCAGATAAATAAAAGCAAATACAATATTAAAAATTGCACATAGAACAATTTAATATAGGTTAAATATATCACTCCTTAATGGAAAAGTATAAATTTTCAATAAATAAAATCAGAAAAATGAGCTCAATATTTATATAAATGTTAACCAATACAAACACAAACCTCTAGATGGATTATTTTTATTATGAAACATAAAACTTTATAGTTATTAGTATAAAGTTTAGTATTTTATAGTATTAAAACAGTGTGAAATTAATTCTTGACCCATGTTTCCCTTTCAACATTTTGTTTGGAATAAAATAATCACAAATGTATTTATGCTCTCATTTGATGTTAATGAGTGAAATAAATTACTATGCCAATATCCTCGATTAGGGAGGTCTGGTGATTCATTTTGCAACATTCTGAATCAAAACTGAGGCAATAGAGTGACGTGGGCAACTATTTGCTAATCGTTAAAGCCTGAAATAAATCTTACCTTTTTTTTTTTTCCTTTCCATTGGAGGTCGAGCTAAGTGATCCACGGTGAAGAAATGCGGTCAACTGGCTTACTTCCAGTAGTCTACGGGAGGATTGCCCAAATCTTCCAACTGTAGCACACCTGGCATGTGCCTGCACAGGTGGATTAAATAGCCCCAAAACTGAGAGATTGGATGGATATAATTCTTGCAACGGCAGTGAAATGTGAGCAAAGAGACTTCATCTTGGTATCTCAGTAGAGGGTGACAGATGTCCAAGTCATTACATGTCAGATGATAACAAAATCTCAATGATTCCTCATCCATCTGTTTATCTATGCCTCAGCTGAGGTACCATATAAACACGATGAGGTGAACACAAAGTGTAATTAATTTGCAATGAATCAGTAACATGTGTAACAAACACGGAGAAAAAAGTTTGGACTTTTAGCCATATTGAGGTTAATTTATAGAAGTAGAGAAAGTTTTTAATAGAATGAATTGAGATAGTCAAGGATATTTAATGCACAATACCAACAATTATTTCTTTAGCACAATAACATCATTTTTAAAAAACTAAATAAATGAAGAGAAAAGTTTATTACCTGTGAACATCAGAGGAAGAAAATATCTAATAACAAGGAAAGAGAGAGATATTTTACAATAATAAGAGATAAGAAGACATAGTATGGAGGGCAAAATACCTAAAACAATTCCAGAAGAAAAAATTAAGAAATAATTAATAATTGCAATATTTAATTTTAACTATCTCAGAGCACTTAAATTTTCAGTAAAACACCTATTTTTATAGAAAAAATGAAAATAAAATATGCATACTTAAGTTGAGTGAATTTTCTTAATTCCAAAGATAAACAGAAACTCTTGAAAAAGGAAAAGTAAGAGGGTGGAACAAAATAGTAAATATTAAAAATATATAAAACATAAATACATCTATTATCAAAATAAGTAATAAGTGACTGAATTACCTCATCAAAAAAATTAATTGCAAACTCAGAGTAAAGAAAATCCATGAATTGAAAAGTGTAAAAATGAAATGTTAGGTAATACTAAACAAGGCAAATAGAAATATCATTTTACAATAGAAAAGTAAGACAGTAAATTAATATTCAAACACAATGTCTTTATTAAAAGAATGATTATTTAACCACAAAATATAAACCCAATACAAATTTCTCTTATTGACCATTATGATCTGATATGGCCTATGAAACTTTAGTGATGAGATTTTTTATAATTCTACTTGATTTAAATCATATAAATTTTAATGTGGCAGTTTAAAAATATATGTAAACTATCTAATATTATATAATTCATATAATATAATACATATTCTTTGACTATAGGACAATTCTTTATTATATATATGAATATATAAATTACTATTTTTAACACCAAATATTCTATAACTCCTTGAATATGTTGATTAATTGATATGTCGCATATTAGTTTTTTCAAATTTCTTAGTATTTTAATGGCTTATATATTACCCCATTTACAGACTTTTTTTTTTGTTACAAAATTTACTTATTTTTAAATTAAGGTTAATATGCTTTTTTAAAAGACAAAATACCTACTTAAAAATGGTAGGTATTAGATTTGCACTAGCTAAAGAATAATGTTTTCATTTGTCCAGATGTAACAAATTGTTTTATAAAGATTTTATTTATTTATTTTCAGAGAGAGGAGAAGGGAGGGAGACAGAGAGGGAAAGAAACAGCAATGTATGGTTGTCTCTCACATGGCCCTCACTGGGGACCTGGCCCACAACCCAGGCATGTGTCCCGACTGGGAATAGAACCAGGACCCTCTGGTTCCCAGCCCGCGCTCAATCCACTGAGCTACACCAGCCGGGCCACAATTTTTAAAACATACAAATTCAATATGTATAAGAAAAATATATTTAAAAAATACACAATAAATTATGCACCATTAAAAAATATAAATGCCCTTTCAGCCAAGATGAAGGCATAGGTAGATACACTTTGCCTTTTTGCACAACTGAAAGAAGGTTAACCACCAGTTTAAAAGCAAAGATAACCAGAACTGCCAGAAAATCAAACTGTATGGAAGTCCAACAACCAAGGACTTCAATAAGAAACATTTGTCCAGACTAGTAGGAGGGGCAGAGAAGGTCAGCTGCAGTGGAGAAAAGGCACGGCAAGGCAGTGGCTGGTGGACTGGGTGGTCCCCCACTCACATGCAGATACCCAGGAGGAACAACTGAAAAGCGAGATAGACTGGGCAACACAGGGTTCCAGTGCAGGGAAATAAAGCTTCAATACCACTGAGTGTAAAAATCTGTGGGGGTTGTGGAGGCAGGAAAAACTCCCAGCCTCATAGGAGAGTTTCTTGGAGAGACCCATGGAGTCTTAGGATGTACACATGAGCCCACCCACCTGGGACTCAACACCACAAGGGCCCAATTTGCTTGTGTGTAGTTGGGAAAATGACTGAAAGTAGGGTAGGAGCCAAGCAAGAAGCTTTGTCCCCTCTATGACCCCTCCCCCACATACAGTGCTACAAGGCAGGAAGTGGGTTGCTCCATCCTGGTGAATACTTAAAACTCTACCCCTTACAACATAACATGTGCACTGACACAAAGAAAGATGGCCCAAATGAAAGAACAGATCAAAACTCCGCAAAAAGAACTAAGCAATAAGGAGCCAACCTAACAGAAGCAAAATTCAAAATACTGGTAATCAGGAACCTCACAATGCGTATGGTCTCAAAATAGAGGAAGAAGTAAAGGCTATGCAAAGTGAAATAAAGAAATATAAGGGGAACCAACAATGAAGGGAAGGAAGCCAAGACTCAAATCAGCGATTTGGAACATAAGGAAGAAATAAATATTCAACCTGAACAGAATAAAGAAGTAAGAATTAAAAAAAAAAAAAAAAAAAAAAAAAAAAAAAAAAAAAAAAAAAAAAAAAAAAAAAAAAAAAAAAAAAAAAAAAAAAAAAAAAAAAAAAAAAAAAAAAAAAAAAAAGAGAGAGAGAGGCTTAGGAACCTCTGGGACAACTTTAAACATTCCAACATCTGAATCATAGAGGTGTCAGAAGGAGAAGAGGAAGAGCAAAAAAATGAAAACTTATTTGAAAAATTAATGAAGGAAAACTTTCTAAATCTGGCAAAGGAAATGGATTTCCAGGAA
The DNA here is from genome assembly GCA_004026765.1 of Micronycteris hirsuta. Lineage (NCBI taxonomy): Eukaryota > Metazoa > Chordata > Mammalia > Chiroptera > Phyllostomidae > Micronycteris > Micronycteris hirsuta. The sequence goes on from PVJI01002031.1 coordinate 3,675, forward strand.
TTCCAGAAAGCTCAGAGAGTCCCAAAGAAGTTGGATCCAAAGAGGAACACATCAAGGTACACCATAATTACATTACCCAAAATTAAAGATAAGGAGAGAATCTTAAAAGCAGCAAGAGAAAAGGAGAGTTACCTATAAAAGAGTTCTCATAAAACTATCAGCTGATTTCTCAAAAGAAACATTACATGCAAGAAGGAGCTGGAAAGAAGTATTCAAAATCATGAAAGGCAAGGACCTATATCCAAGACTACTGTAGCCAGCAAAGCTATCATTTAGAATGGAAGGGTAGATAAATTGCTCCTCAGATAAGGTTAAGTTAAAGGAGTTCATCATCACCAAGCCTTTATTATATGAAATGTTAAAGGACTTATCTAGAAAAAAAGATGATCACAAATATGAATAGTAAAATGACAACAAACTCACAACTATCAACAACTGAACCTAAAAAACAAAAACAAAGCAAGCATGTAGAGCAGGAATGGAATCACAGAAATGGAGATCACATGGAGGGTTATCAGTGGGGAATGAGAGGAGGGAAAAAGGGGACAAGGTACAGGGAATAAGAAGCATAGTTGGTGGGCACAAAACAGACAGGGGGAGGTTAAGAATAGGATAGGAAATGGAGAAGCCAAAGAACTTATACGTATGACTCATGGACATGAATTAAGGGACAGGGAATGCTGGTGGGAGGGGGATGCAGGGCCAATGGGGATAAAGGGGAAAAAATAGGTCAACTGTAATAGTTTAATAAATAAAATATAATATAAAATATAAATGAATCTCCTATTAATTAAAATAATATCAAAAGCTAAATTCTGATTTAAAAGTAGCTTCTATAAAATTTCAAAGTAGTGAGCATTGGTTGCTTCCCAGATATAATGAATAATTAAGATATATTTCTGTCTCAATTAAACAGTAGTTATCAGTATTTCTTAGGAAAAATGTAGTATATACATGGAAAGGTAGGAATTGTACTGTACTCAAGTTTTCCAGTTTGATTTCCATTAAAATGCTTTCTACAACTTAGAAAAATAGCAAACATAGAAGTAAAGAGATGAGGTGATCTTACAATTTTAAAATCTTACAAGTTTAAGAAATTACTTGAGCCAATACTCAGCTGTCCCAATGCCTACGTTTTAGAACAATCTTTAAGAAGGTCTTCCATAATGATGATACGGAGGTGTCTGAATCACATAATAAACAGCAGGGTTCTTGGTCTTCAGAGCAGGTGATGATATTGTTATTACAAAGTAATTGTGACTAAGTTTTGCCAAGTATATTGGTTCAGTGTCGGTTTACATGATGCAAAAGTAAGAGCAGCTACAACAGCAGTTAAAATTGCCATGCTATAGTCCGTATGGAAAGAATTTCCAGTAAATGTCTTGAACCTGACACATGAGAGAGGAGTAGGAGGAAACATGCCTGGTTCAAAAGAATCAAAGTCACTGTCCAAGAAAAGCTGCAGCAGGAGAATTCGGCAGTTAGGGATAATATAAGTGGAGTCCAGAATCCTGATAGCCCAGTGTCTACGTAATCTTCATTCTTCAAATTCTCAGCATAAGGAAAAGAATAGCTACTAATGTGAGAAATGTCCTCACTGCAGAATGAAAAAAAGAAATTATAGAAATAATTATGCCCAGTCAGATATCATTAATCTTAGCCTTTAAAATCTATGACTTATCAATTATGCTTCAAATAAAAATAATTATGCAATAATAACATTGACAATATAAATATTAAACTTCTTTATATAGAGATGACTACCCTTTGTCAGGTCCAAAGGAATAAAACTGCAGGCATGAATGGTCTATCATTTACAGATGGTTAGAAATTACAAAATATCCCTGACTGGTGTAGCTCAGTGGATTGAGCACAGGCTGTGAACCAAAGGGTCACCAGTTCGATTCCCAGTCAGGGCACATGCCTGGGTTGCAGTCCAGATCCCCATTGATGGCCATGTCAGAGGCAACCACACATTGATGTTTCTCTCTCTGTCTTTCTCCTTCCCTTTCCTTCTGTCTAAAAATAAACAAAATTAAACAATAAATAAATTACAATATATTAGTACATCTAGAAGTATATGGCAGGTATTAACTTGTATGATTATAAATAAATTTATTTTATAATTATGTTTCCCTCTAATGTACTATATTTTGATAACATTAATACAATCACATAATATGCATTCAGGGAAATCTTTAATTAGGGAAAAAACAGCAGTCACTACTTGATTTGTGTGTGCATAGTGAGACATTAATTGGAGGATCATGAGAAAAATTTTTAAATTAGTATTATAATAGAGATACAGTGGTGTGTCTTAATTATTTAAAAACTAAAGACTACATGAGACTAATAACAAAATAACTGGAAATGTTATATTGGTCCAACAATAACAACAAACAGATCAATTACAGAAAACAGAGTTCATCCCACTTCAAGAATATTTAATTTTTTAGCATCAGAGACTACAGTGCTTATTTCCCCTATAATACATTTTTTAGATGATAAATCTTCTGCCTCTAGCCAGGTGCAATCACTGAAGGGTGATTCTGATATGAGGTGTTGAATCTCACATCCAGTTGTGCCCTGCAAAATCTGTCCAAAATAAAGAATTTAAGATCTATAACACCACGTGAACCTAGGATTCTTTTGCAAAATGTATTTAATGCTTACATGATTTAAATGTCCTGTAACACAGAAATACTTACATACAAAAAGAAAACATTTTACAGAGTTTCAGAGATGTAATCCCCCCAAAAAATAATTGCTTCTATTACATATTGCTGGGATGATCTTGCTCAATATTTTATCGGGTCGTTCTTTTAAGATGGCATAACATGTTAGTGCTAATTCCCAGAACCATCAGCTAAGGCTAAAGAGAACCTGTTTAGATGAAAACAATGTGATAATTTGTGACAGTTTAAGGTATACCCATTTTGTTTATAATATGGGGGAAAGATATAGAGAGCTGAGCAAAAGTAGGCTTATAGTTGTAGGTATATGAAACAGAGTTTATCCGTGCATTATTATTAATTAATTATATATTATTTAGATGTATCATAACTGTAACCCTGCATTTGCCCACCCCTGTATTTGAAAGGAAGATTGAAAATAAGAAAGGAGAAGGTATATTCGAGATTTTCTAAAATTGTGTTAAAATAATTTAGAATTTTTTAATTAAATTTTATTAAATAATTTATTAGAGTTGGATAGAAAATAAGAAAATGTTTTCAAATATTTTTAATGTGTTGATGTTCTTAATCATTAACACCGAAACACGCCCTGGCTGGTGTAGTTCAGTGGATTGAGCGCAGGCTGGGAACCAAAGGGTCGCTGGTTTGATTACCAGTCTGGGCACATGCCTGGGTTGCAGGCCAGGTCCCCAGTGAGGGCCATGTGAGAGGCAACCATACATTGCTGTTTCTCTCCCTCTCTTTCTCCCTCCCTTCCCCTCTCTCTAAAAATAAAAAATAAAAAATAAATTAAAAAACCCACCGAAACAGGTACATATGCATGCACACACATACCTTATGTTAATATTTTATGATTCAGTATAAAAAATAAATCATATAGAAGAACCTGGTATTGATTTACTTAAAAATATTTACTAATAACCTATATTTATAGGAATTTTAATAACTTTGATATTAAACCTATAAAATGAATTGGGAAATAAACTAAGACAAATTCAAAATTTTCATTTTAATGAGATTTCCCTTATTAATCTTAAGATAGAATGAAGGGTCCAAGACCTGTGTAATAGACTTGCTTTACTCATTTCCTTTCAGATAATTGTATTATTGGAATCCACAGATAATTGTTAAGGAATGAATTTCTAAGACCCAATTAAAAAAAGAATATACCTCCCTAGCCAGTATGGCTCAGTTGGTTGGACATTGTCCTGCAAAACAAAAGGTTCAATTCCCAGTCAGGACAGATGCCTGGGTTGCAGGTTTGGTCTCCATTCAGGGTATGTAGGAGTGGCAACCAATTAAAATTTCTCCCACACATCCGTGTTTCTCTCCTTTTCTTTCTCCCTCCCTTCCTCTCTCTCCAAGAATAAATAAAATATTAAAAAATTAAAAATACAAAAAGAATATACCGCTCTAGTACTGCTTCCATATCTTAATCAGGATTTCTAGTTATCCCTGTTCTTTTTTACATACTGTATTCTGGAATAACAAGGCTATGTGGTGAGAAAATACAAATAATTAAGAGTCTTAAAATTAGTAAATCAAGGCAAAATTATTGTTATTCGAAGATATGATTGTAAACCCATAAAATTCAAGACATCCAATAAAAAAATTGATGGGTATATTGATAAAATTAGTAATTAATAAAGTTAAGCCTTTCTTAAATCTTCTGATTTTCTATCATTGTGTCTGATCCTTCCATTCTTAAAAAAAATGCTACTTCTATTGCAAGCAATATATTTATTGCCTCACTGATTAGTTTACTTGAATCATATCATGAATGATCAGAGGACTTAGTCCGGTCATTCTCATAAGCAGACAACTGACACTTTAGTTTTCCTCTAAATTAGAAGTATATTTCTCTTTAAAAGTTGATTTGTAAAAAGGTATTCTTTGTTCCCCCACGTAGAATGTTTCTGATACTTTCACATAATGTATTAGACATATGGTTGATATTTTATATTATACACATATGAGAAATGTCTGCCTAGCAGACATAAAGTTGCATGTTTACATTTGTTATATTATGTTTTTAAATCCATGCTAAGATTTTATTACTTAAAATAAAATTGAATATTATGCCATTTCTTTGAAAATTTCTCTTTAAAAGAGTTCTAGGTTTTTATTACAGCAATCCATAATGCAATTAAGTTTAGTAAAACAGACACTCAGTTGATTTACTCAGTTGATGTTACACATCATAATGTTTTTTTCACTTTCTAACACAATTTAAGTACCAATAAAAAAGCTATTTAAAAAAAAATTAAAATGTAAACTTTAAAATACATCAGAAACAATTAGAAATAATAAATAAATCAAAAGCTGCTAACACATAAAAAAATACATTTTTCATTACAGAGCAAATATTTAAATGTCATCTCCCATGAACAAGACCTAAGGAAAAAAATATAAATGTGTGTTATATCAGCTATATCCCAAAAAGATCATAGCATTTTCTGGCCTTTTTTATTATAAAAAATAAACCAATGGACATTCAATACTATTCTGGGTTACCTCTAACGGCCTCAGAGCTGTGTGCACTGTTTGTTAGGGGATTCGAGGGAATGATTTTGGTAGACCCAGATTTCCTTTTAAGATGCTATCTTTGAAAATATAACTCTGATTAGTCTCCATAACCTTTTGCTTTCACTATGATTATGAAGTGACAGTGTGAACTAAAACATCTTTATCCTATCATCTAATACCTATCAAATTTATTTTTAATCAACAAAAATATTTACCATCTCCAGGCAGCGGTATTCTTGACGGCAGGGGGCTAAATCACCCAGCCAGTCGGTTGAGTCTGTTGCCATAATTCTGTGAGATCATTTTGCTTGTCAGTGACAAAAGCTCAATCTGATTTTATTTAGGCCAAAAGAAGAATTCTTTGGCTCAGGAAATGAAACCATCTGAAGAGCAAGAGTTCAGCTGGACCCTAAGGACAGAAAGTAAAGGCTACCAATGCAGGCATTCTTCCTACTCTTTTCCCTATCTGTAACTTCTATTCAGTCACTAATTCTTCTTTTTTTTTTTTTTTTTTGTCATCTTAGGTAGACTATAGCAGAATCCAGAGGATCAGTTACGATACCCATTGCCCTTTTATGTTCCCTTTAGCATTATTAAAGGCATATTATTGACTAGGCTTTAATTTAATTTAATTTGTTAGTATTTTTATTGTTGTTCAAGTTCAGTTGTCTCCATTTCTCCCCACCACTCTCCCCCCCACTCTCCCCCACCCACCCATCTCTACCTCCCAATCTCCATCCTACCCCTCTTTGGCTTTGCCCATGTGTCCTTTATATGTGTTCCTGAAAACCCTTCCGCCCTTTCCCCCCATTTTCCCTTCCCACCTCCCCTCTGGTTACTGTCAGTTTGTTCTTAACCAGAGACATTCTTCCTATTTTACTATCAGTCTGACTCCGCATGCTGTCTCATTGTTGCTGCCGCTGCTGTTGGTGTACCTTCTAGCCCACATCTTTACGGCCTCACCATCTAATAGAAGGATTTGCTTTCTTTAGATTCAATTTCAAAATTCTCAGGGAAGAAATTGCATGAATCTGGAAGTAGGGGAGGTTCCATGGCCACATTTCCACCAATGGTGAAAGCTGAATGCAGTCACTGACCTCCTCTAGAACCCTGTGACATGAGGTCAGACCTAGAAGAGTTCCTACACACACACACACACACACAGGACAGCTGGGCAAAATTAATTAATTACTTTAAAACTAAAATATTCACATCAAATGGAATATCTCACAAAGTGCTTTCACCTTACATAGCTCTCTAGAAATGCTTAAGAATTTGTAACAAAAATATTTTGGAAACGGTCAACTACGAAACGCTTATATGATTTGCAAGGCTAACACACACAAGAAATGCCAGAGCTTAGAACAGAGCTCAGAGTTTAAATATTGATACCCAGGCTCTGTCCACATTTCCAATTTGGCGCTCACATGACAGATTCAGACATTCATGACTATTCAAATCCATGGATTCACAAAGCTTTTAATAGTAGGGCTTAATACTAGTCATGCAAAGGGATACTGCTCAAAGAAACATAGAGTAACCAGTAACGAGTTGAATGTCAGAAATTTAAAAAATCTCACACTCCTACTTCTAACCTCCACTGCTCTCTAACTGCAACTTTTTCCAAATTTTGTTGACGAACTTAGTAACCAAACACAAATTTATTACATTATAGTCCTGGAGATAAGAAGGTCAAAATGTGTCTGAATGAACTAAACTCAATTATCTTCCTTCTTCTGCTTGTTTTGGATTTATTTTGTTATTTAATCTTCTTTCAATTTATTCTTGTAGTTTCTTAAAGTAGGAGCTGAGTTTACCAATTTGAGATCTTTCTAGTTTTTTAATATAAGCATTTATCATTATAAATTTATTTCTAAACACTGCATTAGCTACATTACACACATTTTTGATATTGTGTTTATATTTGTTTTTAATTTAAAATACTTTAAAATTTCTTTTGAGATTTCTTGTTGATTTGTGGGTTCTTTAGAAGTATTTTTAATTTCTAATTATATTGGTATTTTTACATATCTTTCTTGTGCTTATTTCTAGTTTAATTATGTTAGGGTTTGAGAACACTTTTTTGGATGGTTTAGTTATTTTAGGTAGTTGACTTTGATTGTATGGCTCAGAATATGGATTGTATTGGAGAACATTCCATGTGTGTGTGAAAGAATGTGCATCCTGCCATTGTCCACATTGTTCTATACATGATAGCTACGTCCAGTTATTTGGTAGTGGTGATAAGATCGTCTACCATATGACCAATTTTTGATCTATGGTACGATTAATGACTGAAAGAGGAATTTTGAAGTCTACTATTATCATCTTAATTTGTCTACTTCTTTGTTCACTTCTATCAGTTTTGCCTCAGGTATTTGAGTCTTCGTTAGATTCACATAATATTAAGATTGCTATGTCTTACATACATAATACGACGTCGGTCTTTATGTCTGACAATATTTGAGTCGCATTTCTTCTGAAGGCTTTAGAGGAGAGCAGTTCCTTGAGAGGCTGGCAGCTTTCCTTGTCTCACTCCTTTCTGTTCTCATCAAAGGCAGCAGTTTAGCCTCCGTAAAGCTATCCTTCTCTGTGACCTCCATTTTCATCACCGCATTTCCTTTTCTAACTCATCTGTCTTCCTCTCCTAACTTTTAAGGTCTTTAGTGCTTACACTGGACTCACCTGGATAACTCAGACTGCTCTCCGTATGCTAATAGTCTTAATTTAATCACAGCTGCAAAGCCCCTTTGCCGACAATTACATATTCAGACTTGAGGCATTAGAACATGATCATCTTTAAAGGGACTATTGTTCTGTATAATGTGGAAATCTACTTTATCTCATATCAATATAGCTTTATCAGCAATATTCTTTATATTTTAATTTATGCCTTTATATGTAAACTGAATTTCTTACAGGCAGGTGATCCCTGTCTCTTTAGTCAGTCTAATAATCTGTCTTTTAACTGCTGTGCTTAGATATTTCACATATAATGTGATTATTAGTATGATCAATTAAATTCAACCACCTTCTTAGCTATATTCAACTTGTGCCAACTGTTCTTTGCTTTTTCCTCCTCTTTAATTAAGCCTTCTCTTGGTTTAATTCAGAACTTTTTGTGTTATGTTTTCTCTTCTCTGTTAGCATACTATTTATACCTTAAAAATAAGAATTACAGTTTTTTAACTAAACATAGTCTACATTAAAATAATAGCACTTAACATGAAGTTTAAGAAGCTTTTAATAATGGATTTTCAAAACCTTCTTCCCATCATTTGGACTATGTTGCATATTGTTTATTTTTACATGTGCTATAAATATCTATGAAATGTCTCTATTTTTGCTTTAGATAGTTGGTAATATTTTACAGTAATTAAGCCTATAAAAAGGACTTTTAGTTTAATTTTGTTTATTTCACTTGCAATATTTTTTTATTTTTCTGTTACTGGTTATTTATGGCACATTAGCTTGGTAGCCAGAGTCTCTTGTTCTAATCAGACTAAGCTTTTGTCAAACACTGTGTCTAGGGAACTCAAAGGTACTGACCTCTTATTTCTTCTTACCCTTTCTTTAGCTATACTTATGAACCCAGCCTATAAACTTGCTTCTCCATCAGAAACAGGATATCTTCCTCTTGGTTCCCTTTCCCATCTGCCAAGAGTTCATACTGAAATCCAAGGAAAGCATTGTTTGTTTTTCTTTTCCATTCAAGTTCAGAGCCCTCCCCCCAAAGAAGATATAGGGGAGAGGAATCTGGGCAGAGTTTCTTGCCCTTCACATACCACTTCTCTTCCCCTCCCCAAGTTCACCACACTGGTTTATTCAGTGAGAATGCAGTGGTTCACAGAGGAAAAATAAGCAAAAGGTTTTGAGACTCCCATTAGTTCAGCAGCCCCTTGGGGTCTCACACTGTCTCACCAGCTTGACTGTGACGTTCAGCAAAGTCATCAAAACTTCTACTCGAACTTTGCATACCTATATTCAGTTACATTCTACTTTATGTGAACAAGTACTTCAATTTTCTCTCTACCTGTAGGTCTCTGTCTCTGTTTGACATTGGGCTAGTTGTTGCTCTGTGACCTTAAATGTCTATAGGTTAAAAAGTGAATTTAAAGTTAATCTTTTTTATTGTATGGTGAGAGAAACATTACTTTTATCTATCTGTATCATGCAGTGGAAATCAGAAGTACTCACCATTTATTTTTTAAATAATAATACAGATTCCATTAATGCCTTGAAAATTAGATGGATTTGAAGACTTTCAGTTTCCTTAATCAAGTATATAATTCTTTATTTCTGAACCTCAGCAACCATGAGCTTAAATATACCTCTAGTCCAGAAAACTCTTCTATGTGTACATTTTGTCTTCCTAATAAATACTTAACTTTTATCATGGATTTACATCATATACTGGAACTTAAATTGTGCGTAGCAAATGTCTTGACTCTCTTGTCCCTGAACTGAGACACCTCAGTGTTCTCACTTTTGTATTAATGTCCATAAATAAAGCAAATATTGTTATAAGTTAGTATATACACATATAATAGGAGAGTCACATTAACTGAACATTAATGCATATAGACAAATAATTATAAACTTTGTTGGGTGCTTTCAAAAAAGTTACAGAGGTAAAATCAGGACGGTGTTATGCTCGAGAAGCAGGACATGTCCTTCTAATTCATAAAATTTCCACAGGACCTGTTTCAGATAACAACAGGGCATCTGTGTGAAGGAGAGTAGGAGAAACGGGTAAAGATAGATTACTGGAATACACACCTTCTCATATTTTACAACAAAAGGTCTCTAGTGGCAATCTAAATACATATAACTTACAAAATGCAAGTCATAATACAACATGTTTATTATAATTTACTACACCATTATTACAGATGAGTCTTTTCGTGGGTTCAATTTTAATATAGTGAATTTTAAGACAATTAAACTATTATTAATAGGGCTTAAATGTTACCATGATTTTTAACATTTGTCTACCAGCTAAAGTGTAAACATCGGAAGCAAGCAAAAACGTAGTGGTTCAGTATGCATATAACTATTTTTAGCATCATTATTTTGGCTTTAAGTTGTCTTTTGCAATTACAGAGTATGTTGCTGCATTTGATCATGCTGTGATATAAAAATAAAAAGAGACTGGAAAGTGAAGGAGTTGATAGAAGAATTTTAGGTGTCAAAAATGAAATACAATTTAAGGCATGTTTAGGTATCAGAATTATTACTACTCTCAAACCAATCTTTATTCTCAGTTTATATGCCTATTATTGAAAAGAAAAACAAAATAAATTAACAAATATTACCAAAAATCTGTGTAGAAAATCTTAAATAATTAGACAAACTATTTTATTTACTAGAAGAAACTAAGCTACTTTGACTCTGCCAAATTAAAATTGTATGAGTTTTTTGAGATGCAGAGTTGGAAGGTAAAAAGTGAAATTCCAACATGTTTTTAATATGAGCTTGGGCTCCCTGCAGTCTCAGGAGGTTTAAGATTCTGTGAAGGATAGAGGACTGCAGGATGGTTTAGAGTGATTTCACTCTAGGTATTAAGGAGAATTTCTCCTTCCCTTTCTAGATTGCTTTTTTAGTGTTTCTCTTCTTTTGTAGTTTTTTAACCATTAGAGAGATAAAAGCTAAAGTACAGTATTTTAGTTATGAATCCAAGAAATCATCATGCTAGGCTTTGGATAGGTATTTTTCCCCCTTCTTCTTTAGCAACAGTAATGCCATTGATGCACAACAGAGTCACAGTTCTGGACTGTCCAGAATAGAACGGAAACAGTAAAAAATGCTTAGAAAGTAGACCGGTGTCATGCTGACTATCACTAATTTAAAGAAAGTTTCTACAGTTTACCAGGAGATTCATTTGGGTTCAAAATGCAGCTAGTAATAAGGATATATCCACTCTTGACTTTATTCCAGGAACAAGGTTGAGCTAAGACAAGATTTAGAAATGCTAATTCTTCAATTTAAACATGAATGATATGACTCCTCAGGACTTGGTATTCATTTTAGTTGGTGAGTTCTATATCTTTGTGGGCTTACAAGCTAACAGTGTTTTAAATTATGAATTAATAGAATGTAAAGACCATTAATAACAGCTGCTGAACCCCAAGTTTAAGAGACCAATGAATTTTAGCTACCTAACCCAAATCCAGACCAAGGAGGAAGCTGTCTCCACACATAACATAAACACCAGGTAATTGCTTAGCTAATTGTGAGTTTTATCTTATGCAGGTCCACGCGCACACACACACCTATCCCACAGTTAATGAGATCTTTCATTATGGCTGTTTAACAAGAAAGTTTAATGTTTGATCAAAGCACCTAATGCAATTCTGAGGTTATTCTACTTAGCAGTGGGCTCATTGGGAATGGCCTTCAGGGGCCTCTGATTCCACCCTCATTTAAAACTTGGTTTATGAAACGTGTTCTGCATACTTCATAATAACATAGACTCTGTTTTCTGTAATTATAATAGGGATATAGGGAATTCTTAATTAAACATCCAAGAGCTTTCATAACTTCTCACAGCATGAGAAATTAAGAGAAGATTCTTCTTCAGGAAATCAGAAAGACCTCATTACAGTTTACCTTGTACTAGGATAAATGTCATTAATTATTTTATTGATTAGTATTTAGACTCTTTATATATTAATCATAGTTCCCATTTTGATAATTTTCAGTGAGTCACTAGGTTCATTGATTTTATAACTTTTGTTATCACATAATGTTTATAAAAATCCAATGATATAGGTACTGCTGCTATTTTACAAACAAGACAAAAGAAGCATACACATGATTTTGAGAAAAGACACAAAGCTAGTAAATGGTAGAGCTAGAAATTTATTGATAGTGTACCTGACTCCTAAGACAATATTTTGAACAAAAGAAAATCCAAAGTACAAATTCCTTGTCATTTTTTCACATATTGTCTTTCTTCTATGTTCAGGGACTCATTTGTTATGGAGTTATCCTGCCTTTCTGCTAGGATTCAGGCTCAGAATTTTTTATTGTTTGAACTTGTGAGGGCTTATATTTCCTTGTTACTCTGAAGTTAAGCAGTGGAAGTTGAATTACTGTGTTGGTATTTTAGATTTTAAAATATTGTTGCACGTTTTAACTAATATTAGTATATAATATATATATATATATATATATATATATATATATATATATATATATATATATTTCTTTTTGAAACTCAAGTGAATGTATGCTTTTCCAATTGTTTCCATAGTAAAAAAAATTATTTTATAACAGACATATACATAAAAGTTGATTTTATTAGAGAATAGTTTAAAAAAGCAGTAAGTATAAAACTATACAACACAAACCTTGCAATATCCAAAAAAAGAAAAATCTCACCATTGGTAGCCAGCACACGTCTCTTAGACTTTGGCCTCTCACCCATGCAGCAGCATCGCTCTCCTCAGGAGCTGCAATTTCTCCTCCGCACCACTGGGGACCTGGTATCGCCACGCTCTGTTCCAGGCAATAACTCATTTCCTGCTCACGCCATATTTTTTTTTAACACATTGACTCTACTGTGCTAAAAAAATGGTGCTTACTTCTCCACTATAAAATTACTAGGGAAATACGTTTCTCATGATTTCAACACTTGCGAAAAGACCTCATTGCTGAACTACTTGGGTCTCTGTGTGGACATTTTCATATACATCGCCTACATGTTTTGTCTTTCTAGTTTGGATGAATCTATTAATGGGACTACATTTGCAATAGACGTTATCAACAACAACCAAGCATTACCTGAGCATACCACCTGCATGTGACCCCCAGGTTAATTACTTAGGATAGCTAAATGTGTCAGATTACCGGTACTGCTTTGCTCCAGCGAGAGCCATTCCCAGGGAGAGAGCATGGAGTCTCCTAAACTGTGTTTGATCCCACTGACCACCATGTCCTAATTACCCAAAAATGTGCATACAGATTTCTGAATCCTAAACAGCTCATTTATAAGTAATAACACAAAACATTTTAAGCAGCATAACAACAACAAAAAATAATGAAATGGTTAAATTCTACTGATATTAAGAAGAAAAATACACAAATATACACTGCTACAGTTAAAAATATAACTCTAAATGTTCAAAAGATAGAAAAATAAAATAATTGTGTATTATAGCCTATGCTAAAAACTTTGAAAATATTACTGTCCATAGTTATAGGATGCCTACCCAGATCAATTAAACCAAAGGAAATAAAAGACTAACTAAAGAGGTACCTCTGATTACTAATTACTAAGACTATGGACTGATTTATTTTTCATGGAAAATAAAAGTCATAAGCCCGGCTGGTGTAGCTCGGTGGATTGAGCGCGGGCTGGGAACCAGAGGGTCCCGGTTCGATTCCCAGTCGGGGCACATGCCTGGGTTGCGGGCCAGGTCCCTGGTGAGGGCCATGTGAGAGGCAACCATACATTGTTCTTTCTCCCTCCCTTCTCCTCTCTCTGAAAATAAATAAATAAAATCTTTAAAAAAATTATAAAAAAAGAAAAAAAGAAAATAAAAGTCATAAGTTATTTTTATTTTTCCAGCACATACATAAATTGCATTTTATTTATTAATTTTAATTTTTCTTTAATTTAAATAATATGTTTTCTAAAGCTAATACTATTTCTTAAACACAATTTAACTTTCCACTTTTGTATGGATATAGAATAATTTAAATAGTACTTTTTAAAAAAATTCCTGTTTTTTGATGTTATAATTATACATAGTAGAAAAATTACTAAAATTTTTTAAAGATTTTTTTTTTATTTATTTTTAGAGAGAGGGAAAGGGAGGGAGAAAGAGAGGGAGAGAAACAGCAATGTATGGTTGCCTCTCACATGGCCCTCACTCGGGACCTGGCCTGCAACCCACGCATGTGCTCTGACTGGGAATTGAACTGGGACCCTTTGGTTCCCAGCCTGCACTCAATCCACTGAGCTACACCAATGAGGATGAAAAATTACCAACTTTTTTTTTTTTTGCTCATATATACCAGGTCTGGCAGGACAAAGTCCAGTCATTGTTAATATAGCAAGAACAGTTTGCACAACATTGATGTAACCTGGCAGCCAAGGAAAGTGGACTGGAATGTGCATACCTGAACAGTGCCATTGTACTAGTCAGTGAGGGCAGTAGACACTGTTGAGTGAGCATGTGTACTGTGTAGCCATTGTTTTCAAAATAACTGAGAGAGTAGAACAACAAATCTGCATTAAATTTTGCATTAAGCTTGAACATTCCTCCACAGAAACTATATGGATAATTTAGGAGGCCACAGCTATGGGCAGCTGATGATTGGTAGTTCCATCACCACACCATGTCTGTTCGAGCTTCACATCTCATACAGAGTTTTCTGGTGAAACATCAAATAACCTGGTGACTCAACCCCTCTACAGCCCCAATTTGGTGCCCTGCAACTTCCAGCTTTTCCCAAAACTAAAATCACCTTTGAAACAGAAGAGATTAGGAACCATTGATGAGATTCAGGAAAATACTATGGGGCAACTGATGGTGATGGGGAGAACTGTGTGAGGTCCCAAGGTGCCTACTTTGAAGGAGACTGAGGTGTCATTGTTCTATGTACAATGTTTCCTGTATCTTGTATCTTCAATAAATGTCTCTATTTTTCATAGTACATGGCTAGATTATATCCTTAGAATACAAATTCAGAATTCACAAAGCATGAAAAGCATTTCATCAGGAGTTTCAACAATCTTAGTCTTACTTTCTGGTGTTTTATTTACTCATTCTGAATCTTGTTCTTCCATAATATTTCACTTCTTTGTACTATTTGTATATTTTCATTAACTTGAGTAAGACTCTGCTCCTTCAATTTATTTAAAGTATAGCATGATGAATTGAAAAATCTCAGATGGGATCTAATATGAAAATATTGTGTGTATAAGTAACTAGTTAAGAACATTAAGATAAAATCATCCTAGATTTAAGGGGTTTTAAATGCAATGACTGATGTCCCTATAAAATGAGGAGTGGGCATGGATAGACACACAAAGAAGAATATCACATGAAGGCAGAGGTAGAGCTTAGACTGATGATGCCATAGTCATGCTGGAGTGGCTCAGGATGCGGAAGCTGCAGGATGCAAGGAAGAACTCCTACCCAGAACCTTCAGAGGTACCGTGGTCCACCGACAACTTGCTTTCATATTTCTACCTCCAGGACTGTAAGGTGATAAATTCCTGCTATTTTTACACTCAATATCTCTGTGATTTGTTATGGTGGCCCTATAAAACTGTCCATATGTCATGGCTTAGCTTTCTTACTCACTTTCCCCATCGCTAGTCAGTCTTCCATAGAGCATAATGGAATAAATAATCATATTCTCCTTGACTTGAAATGCTAATAATAATCTTTAGCATGCATGGATTAGCTACCTGAATTTCTAATAGAAACCCTATTTAAAACAAACTGAATCTTTCAATTTCTTCTAATATATGATTGAAGATCTTAATTGTGCTAGCCCTTCCTTAAAAATTTTCAAATCTATTTTCAGAACTTTTTCCAAATGAACTGTAGAAATTTTTTGCAAAATTAAAAAAAATTCCATTGGCTTTTCACTGTAGATGTAATCAATATATGGAAAAATTTATGGAAATGAAAATTTTTACAAGGCTTATAATTCCTACCCAGGAAAGCTTAATGTTTTCTATGAATCGAATCCCATTTACACTTTTCAGTAATGCTCTTATATTTCATGAGTCATTTACATTTACTGTTATCTCTCTTTTACAAATTCAATCAATAAGCCTTTAGTGCTGTATCCTTTAGTAGGAAGTTGTATGGTCTTGACATATATTCTTTGTTATATAAATTGTTTCTATTTATCTAAGAGGTTTGATCAGGAATGTTTGTACATTTTATTAAATGTGTTCCTGGCATTTACCAAATTAATCATTAAACTATTGACCTGCGTTGTGGAAAATTGTTAAAAAAATATGTGTTTTTCATTACTCAATTCTAATTATTAAAAAAATAATTGGCTGAAATTCAATAACCAATGGTTGAATGTTTTCTTCTAATGTCATTTACTTTTCTGCATGTGTGTGTATTTATATGTGTGTGTGTGTGTGTATATATATATATATATATATATATATATATATGCACTTTTATGTTTGTGTGTGTATATATGTGTGTATATATATATATATATATACAAATAGAGCCTCTCCAAGAATCACTTTATGATCAACCTTAATGAAGAGTATCTTATAGGATTAGTTGAGTGGGTTTCATGCTAGTTAAGGAACTATTGAAGAGAGACAGATATCATAAACTAACAGTTTTTAAAAACAATTCCTAATTGCCTCTAATATAATAGTTTAGAGAGAGGTCAATTATTTGTCTACTGAAATATTAAGATCCAAATTCTATTTCCTGTCATGATTAAGACATAGGGGATAAAATTAATATGTTTTTTTTTCAAACAATCAGGAAACTATACTAGCTGAAAGACAAAGAGATAAATTTTTGAGAGGCAACTGGAATAACCTACAGGAGACAGATGCACAGAGAGGGACAACGATCTGTATGTGGTCCTCTCAGGCCTTTAGTTGGAGTGTACTCACTAGTAGTGACCACCAAAAAGCAATAGGCAAAAATTCCTGAAACTCACATAGCATGGGAAGAATTAGACTTTCCAGAGACCCGAATTAGCAGAAATCATGTGGGAGATGCTGTAGAGTACTCAGAGGGGATTGCCTTAGCAGTGGGGGTAACTCAGCTCCAGACTAAGGCTTCTGTGGACATTTTCTAACACAGTTTCAATAAACTTTGAAAGAAACTAATTCAAAGTAACTTATCTGTATATCAGAACCAAGTTCAGCATGATTTCTTTTAAGCACAAATAACACAAAGAAGCTTAAAGAAGCTTTTGTCAAAAGGGGGGGATATACCTAATTATATACTGTAACTAAGAAAAGCCTTAAATATAAAGGCACAGAAAAGTTAAAAGTGAACTCATAAAAAAAGATTTGCCATAAAAATTTTAATCAAATGAAGGTTGGAGTGACTATATTAATACTAGACATCAAAACAAAGACCATAACCAGGGAAAAGGAGAAACTATCACAATGATTCATCTTAAATGGATGTTTTAAATTTATGAAAAAATGACAAATGGATTTCCAAAGTGTCTGTAACATTTTGCATTTCTATCAAAAATATATTAGTTCCACTTACTCTGTGGCCTAATATTACTGATAATACCAAAGTTTTTAATTTTAGTCATTCTTGTTGTTATGTAATAACATTTCTTTGTGGATTTCATTCATGTCTCCTTGATGAAAAATTATGTTGAGCATGTTTTGATATGTTTATTGGCTATTTGAACTATGCTGTAATATATGTTTATATATTATGCTCATTTTTAATTACATTATTTTTATTTTTAGTATTTAGTAATCACAGTCCTTTACATATTTTGTGTACAAGACCTTTATCAGATATAGTTTATAACATTTGCTTACAAATGTGTTGTTAGCTTTTTCATTTGCTTATCATCAACTTTAGAAGAGAGGAAGTTTAATTTTTTATTGTTATTTTTTTCAATATTCTTGTGTTTGTTTTGAGTCATTCCTATACTATTAAAATATTTTTCTAATCTAAAGTCATTATTTATTTTGTATTTTTCTTTCTGTAAGAAATGTCTTAATTTTAGGTCCATAATCTATTTAATTATTTTTTTTCTGTGTGAGATAAATTGACTTTATTTTTCTATGTGGGTATCTGTATGGCTTATTAACCTTTTAGAAAATATTATCACCCTGGCTTTTGTAGCTCAGTGGATTGAGCATGGGCTGGGAACCAGAAGGTCCCGATTCGATTCCCAGTCAGGGCACATTCCTGGGTTGTGGGCCGGGTCCCCAGTGAGGGCCATGTGAGAGGCAACCATACATTGCTGTTTCTCTCTGTCTCTGTCTCCCTCCCTTCCCCTCTCTCTAAAAATAAAAATAAATAAAATCTTTTAAAAATTATCTTTTTCTATTATATTAACTAGTCATTATTGGTCAAAAACCAATAGATCATTGGGAATATTCCCAGAAGTGGGAACACTGGGCCAAAAGGCAGTTTCATTCTTAATTTTTTGAAGAAACTCCATACTGTCTCCCATAATAGCTGTACCATTCTAAGAATCCCAAACACCAATTGGAAAGAATATATGCACCCGTATGTTCATAGCAGCATTATTTACAATGGCCAAGTTCGGGAAACAGCCCAAGTGCCCATCAGTAGATGAGTGGATAAAAAGCTGTGATACATTTACATAATAGAATACTATGTTGCCGGGGGTCAGCCCCAGCCAGGTCCAGGGGGTCCCTCAGGTGTGGACTGGGTCAGCGGGGGGAAGAAGGACACGAGAGGTCCGGTTTCAGGCTTGTCGGCCAGGCATCTCTGCTTCTCTGGCTTCAGAGTTCTCTATTTATATAATTTTTTTTGCAAGCTCAAGTGGTGCGGGGGGCGTTCTATGTAGCTTGGTTTCTACATAGTACATTTATTTAGCACAAGTTCCGGAAAAGCATGACATATACATAATATATAGCAAATGGGTGTCGCGATTAAGCTTTGTTCTGCAAGTTCTAGCTCTAATCTTGCTGCTGGATCAGCAAAGCGTCTGACCACAGGTCTGGTATGAGGACTGTCATGAGGCTGCTAGACTTTTGTGGTTATGTGGTTAACGGCTGTCTCTCACTGCTCAGGATATTTTTCTGTTTAATAATATTTATTATCTTTAGTCTACTGTGCAGAAAACTCTTTTCTATTAATCTACCCAGTCTCCTCTAATATTAACCTATCTGGATTCTTTATGATAAATGCCGGTGTAGGGTAATGGGGGGTCTGTAGGTCTAGGGGTAGTAGTGAAGGGAAAACGATAGAGAGCTGACTAAGCTAACCTTTCAAATCTATTTCTAGTCCCTGAAACTTGGATTCTGTCTAACGTGGTGAAAGCAGAAGAGGGTGTAGGTGTTAGGTCAGGGAACCTTTTCTATTCCTATTTCTGATGACTCTTATACTAATTAGGGGGCATTCGGGAGTGAGGGTACTCTCTACTTGACTAGCATTTTCTCTGTAATTTTCCAAGAACCCTATCTTTTAGTGGAATTGCCATCCGTCCTATTCCCATATGCACTCATACCAACCCCAAGCAAAGGAAGCAATAGGATGATTAAACAGAGGACACCGTGGTGCCTTCTCCTGCCGAGTTCACTGTGCAGACCTGCGGCCCCCCTTCTGTGACTGTGTCAAACAGAGGGGCAGATTCGGCCTCTGGAACTATGTGACTGTAAAAAATATAAGGGACTCCTATTCTTTGCAATAGCATGGACCTGGAGATTATTATGCTAAGCAAAATGAGCCAGTCATAGAAAGACAAATTCCATATAATCTCACTTATAAGTGGAATCTAATGCATAAAATAAACTGATGAACAAAATAGAACCAGAGGCATGGATACATGGAACAAGACTGACAGCTCTCAGAGGGAAGGGGAGTGGTGAGGGGACTGGAAGAAAAGAAGCTGGAGATATTAGATAGAGAACAAAATACATAGCCCAAGGACATAGACAGCACTGTGGTGAAGGCCAGGGGAAGTGGGTGCAGGGATGTGTGGAGTAAGCAAAGAGGGAGAAAACGGGACAACTATAATAGTGTAAAAAAACCCCACAATGAATTGTGTATGAATGGATCCAAGTAGTCAGTCCCATTGAGATTACACACACACACACACACACGTGTGTGTGTATATATGCACACACACACATTCTAACATTAAGACCAAAATGTTTTTCACTCTGTCTTGAAATTAAATAGTGTCATTCTAACAACTTTGTTCTTTTTTCAAAATTAATTTGACTATTCTAGGTTATTTGTATGTCAAATAAATAAATCGGCAACTTCTAAAACTGCCAAGCTATTTTCTGTCCCTCTTACTGTAACACAGATTAGGATTTTCATTTTCTATCTTGATCTCATTTAAATAAAAGTTTATAAAAACAAATTTTTTCAATATTGAGCCCTGGCTGGTGTGGCTCAATGAATTGAATGTCAGCCTGTGAACCAAAGGGTCACCGGTTCGATTCCCAGTCACGGCCCATGCCTGAATTGCAGGCAGGGTCCTCAGTAAGGGGTGCATGAGAGTCAACCATACACTGATGCTTCTCTCCCTACCTTTCTCCCTCCCTTCCCCTCTCTCTGTAAAAATAAGTACAAAATATATATTTTAAAAATATTCTTTATATATATAACTAGTTAGTAAAACATATTGACTCACTTTGTCAAATATTTTTCTCTATTATAAGAAAATTACTCAAAATACAAGTAAAATAAATAAAAACATTATGAAAAAATTTACTATTGGGTAGGCATAGACATGTGCAGCTTGGATAAATTTTCAATAGCAAAACTAAAGAAAAATGTAAAATGTATTTTAGCAGAATGATTTAGCAGTTGAACAAAGGTGAAATTTCTTTGATGGCAGGAAGAGAGTGCAATCAGATCAAGGTAGGTAAAAGGGTTTATAAGGAGGATAAATAATAAAAAAATAGTAAAACTAAACTATAAAGAATGAAAAAAGAAAAACAATATTTATGATTAAAATCAAGGTAAATACACTTCCATATAGTTCAAATTTATTTTGAGGTATTAAATAATTCAGATTTTTTTCTCTTAAATTCTTCAGTTCTTCTCAATGAAAAATATAGTTTCATGGGTTTTGATAGAATCTTATCTGTCTAGTTGGCTATAGAGGGCCTCCTTCCTTTTTCATGTGCACCATCATCTATCCATATTGGTTCTTTAGCTAAATATTCAACAAACTGAAATAAGCATTACTCTGTGTGAGATTGTCTTCCATCCCACTTACCTAGAAAACTTGCTTGATCATTGAAAATATAGACACAGAATTCACATACATAAGTACTTCAGGTATAAGGCACGGTGCTTTGTTCCAAGGCTTTAATATCTTTTCTTGAGATACAATTCTCCATGAATCACTCAAATTTCTGAACATCTTCAAAGACATTCACAGCTTAATTTCTCCACAATGCCTATTCAAGGATTTTGCATAGCAGGTAGCCTTGGAAATATAGACATGTCTCTTCCTGAAGCATGTACAAACTTATATTTCAGGATAATAAAGTTAGAAATATCTCATTCCTTGAATCAGATTCATTTACCTTTTAGGAGAATAAAGATAAATATGTCACATTCCTAGAGCAGATTTGTATGACATTTCAAGTTAATAAAGATAACATGTCTCTCTGTCAGAGAAGAAAAATAGAACTGGCAACACAGACTAAATAAGAACACTTAATATTCATGTTCTTTTTTTTTTTCTTTAAATATTTTCCATTATGTGTTCAGGTACCATCGTGCCATCCTTTGAGCACTGAGGCAATGGTTAAAGTAGCAAAGGATAAAAAGAAAGATTTTTCAAAGACTAATCTGTATTTTAAGTAAACCAATTAAAAATGAATATTTTCTATCTAACCAATTAAAATATTACTAACCCAGTATAAATCAAATATGATGGGGAGATATGTCTATGTAGTGGAAGCAACTAATTAAAACTATTTTTAGAAACTGTGTGTGGAGAAATTCATACAATCAAGTTATTCAAACCAATTTTTTAAAAGCCTGAATTTAATAAAAAAGTATAAAATGAAATTCTTCCTCATGATATTTGGAGGAAAAATATAAATAGCTCTATGATAACAACAAACAGAAACAATAGTAAACCTTGAAAATGTCTAAATTCTAGAGTTGCCATAAAATACTATTTAAAATGTCCAGTTGCAGAATAGACATAGGGATGTCAAGTACAATATAGGAAATGGAATAGCCAAAGAACTTATACGCATGATCCATTGACATGAACAATGGTGTAGGGACTGTCTCAGGGAGTGGGGGATGTTTAGGTGGAGGGAGGCAAAGGGGGAAAATTGGGACAACTGTAATAGTGTAATCAATAAAATTACACTATTTTACACTACTACACTATTTTATTTTGATGAAATCTCATTTGTTTATTTTTCCTTTATGTCCTTTGCTCTAAAGGACATATCAGTGAAAATATTGTTACATACGATATCTGAGGTTTTCTTGCCTATGTTCTCCTTCATGGCTTTTATGCTATCATGGCTTATATTTAAGTCTTTTATCCATCTTGAGTTTATTTTTGTGTATGGTGTAAGTTACTGGTCGGTTTTAATTTTTTTTGCACGTAGTAGGACATGAAGAGACACTTCTCCAAGGAGGACATACAGAGGGCCCAGAGATGTATGAAAGGATGCTCAGCATCACTAGCCATCAGAGAGATGCAAATTAAAACCACAATGAGATACAACTTCACATTGGTCAGAATAACCATCATTAACAAATCAACAAACAACAAGTGCTGGTGAGGCTGTGGAGAAAAGAGAACCCTAGTGCACTGGTGGTGGGAATGCAGACTGGTGCAGTTACTGTGGAAAACAGTATGGAATTTCCTCAGAAAACTAAAAATGGAACTTCCTTTTCACCCAGCAATTCCACTGCTGTGATTATATCCTAAGAATCCTGAAACACCAATTTAAAACAACCTATGCACCCCAACATTCATAGCAGCACAATTTACAATAACTGATTGCAGGAAGCAACCTAAGTGCCCATCAATCAGTAAAC
Source organism: Micronycteris hirsuta (assembly GCA_004026765.1). Taxonomy (NCBI): domain Eukaryota; kingdom Metazoa; phylum Chordata; class Mammalia; order Chiroptera; family Phyllostomidae; genus Micronycteris; species Micronycteris hirsuta. Next base: position 26,602 of record PVJI01002031.1, read on the forward strand.
GAGTGGATCAAAAAACTCTGATACATTTACACAATGGAATACTCTGAAATAGAAAGAAAGAAGGAGCTTCTACCCTTTGCCCACAACATGAATGGAACTGGAGAGCATTATGCTAAATGCAGTAAGCCAGGCGGTGAAAGACAAATGCCATATAATCTCACCTATATGTAGAACCTAATCAACAAAACAAACAAGCAAGCAAAATAGAACCAGAGAGGCTGAAATAAAGAACAAACTGACAGTAACCAGAGAGGAGGTGGAAGGGGATAAAAGGGGGCAAAAGAGAAAGGGATGTCAGGAACTTGTATAAAGCACACACAGACACAGCCAAAGGGGAAGGATTGAGGGTGGGAGGTGTGGGTGGGTGGGGCGGGGAACAGTAGTGGAGGAAAAATGGAGAAAACTGTACTCAAAAAATAATAAATATATATGTAAATTTAAAAAATATAAAGGGAAAATGACACAAAGAAGAACAACAAAAATGTCCAGTTTCCAGGACAGATTATGACACACATACCTATGTGTGTTACACTCACACAACAGCAGGTGAATAGGGTCTATACCAAGAAATTCAAGCAAAGAATAAAAACTAATTCCAAAGTAAGCCTATACTGAATATATGAGACAAACTTTAAACAACCTCTTATAAATATGATTAAAGATCTAAAAAAATCAAGTCTAAACAATTAAAGGAAAGTATGAGAATACTTGCTTGACAAATAGGGTGTATCTATAAGGAGATCAGACATTATAAATACAAATGAGCAAAAAAAAATTCTGGTGGTAAAAATTATAGTAACTTAAATTTAAAAAAAAAAACACTAGTGGAGCTAAACAGCAGATCTCTCTTGGCACAAGAAATATTTATTAAGATCGAGACAAATCAATTGAAGAAAATTTAAGAGTGAACAATCCAAAATGAAACTGATGAAAATTGTTCTGTACATCTGTATTGTTATAGATACTGAGGTAGAAATAGAGATAGAAATAGAAAGAGAAAAGAAAGAATGATAGAGATAAAGATGATAGTGATAGAGATAGAGAGATAGAACTGGAGATAGAAATATTCTCATGGAATGTTTCTCTGGCAAACTCTGATAAATACATTGTAATAATGAGAGTCATTCTGGAGTAGGGATTTTCAACCTTTTTCATCTAATGGCATGAATGAATGAATTACTAAAATTCTGCCGGACACCATAAGATATATTTTCTACCAATCTAGCAAAAAAAAAAAAGTATAATTTTAATTCAATCACACCAGACAACTATTTTTGTGTTGGCTGTTGTCATTTTTTTTTTTTATTTGACAGTCTGAGGGAAAAGAAGTAGCGTCCTGACTAAATAGTCAAATATTGCAGGCTTCACAAATTCTTGCAGTGCACAGTGTGCCTCTTGTAGCATACTGGTTGAAAATAGCTCTGCTAGAGGAACAGAATTTTAATGATAAGTTTTCTGCATTGGTTCTGGGATTTCTAAATTTGACTAATCTGATTAAATTTAAAGATGCTAATGACTCTATTTTCAGTAGTACTGCTAGTCCATGGCATAATCTGTCAATAGAGATGTGCAAAATCACCATTAGATACTGCTAATCAACTACTGATAAGAAGCAAGGTGTTAGGTGACTATGTGTATGATACTTCTGAACACTTTTTAAAAAAATTAATTGATGTAATAAAATTGGCTGCTTGCTTCTAATGTCATTGAACAAAATAAGGAAGGAAAATGATGAGCTCAGGGATTAGAATTCCCAACTCAAGTGCTTCATAAATAACCCTAAAGCTACTATGTGTGCCCTGAAGGAGACATTTATTTTCTATAGCTGCAGGGCTGAGATTGCTGAAAATCTAAATAAGAATCTCATTCTGTGACTGGCTAAATTATAACACGTCAGCTTCCAGCTTTGTAAGATAAGTACTGTTAAATTAAGGGCATTAATTGAGAAGGAATAAAATTCTAAGAGTTAGAATAAGAATAGGTGGGAAGACCCTGATGAAGCTAGGGACATTGATCTCCTAACTTCTGATTAGTCTTATTGGCCAGTGGGATGAGACTTTTCACTTCCAGGGGAACTGGCTTCTTCATCTCTATCAGAGAGAATCACCCTGTACTTTGTAATGAAACTGTAATGACCTCTTTTGAGGCAGATGTCCTTCAAGATGGTGCTGAGTCTCCTCAGATTCACCTTCACAATACTTCCTTGCTTCCAGATCTATAACTAGATCTAAGGGCCAGCAGACCCTAAAGGTGAGGGACGATGTATGACCCATGAGGAGGTCCACTACACTATAAAATAACTAGTTGAGTTTTATAACTTATATGGCAGAAATCTGAAAAACAGCTACGGGAATGGTTATTAAGGATGTGGGGAAATAGTGGAAGGGACATAAAATTGGATCAGGCTGAATCTATAAATATGGACTGACTATGTAGCATATCTGCCTTTAATATTGTAGCTCAAGGAATTAGACAGAAATATATTTAGTTGGTTGGCTGAAACATGAACCAAAAGGAGTGAGCATGTTTAAAATGTCAGAACTTGCCTTGGTTTAATGTAGAGGTTGGAATTCAAAAGCTTAGGTATTTTTGAAATTTAGAGTAGATTTGTCATTTAAGACCTACTCATCTACCCTGGGAAAAACCAGGAGACATATTTTACATTATGATTATGAGAATAACTTTTTGAGGGGAGCCCTGACATCATTGAAGAACTCTGTGGTCACTCTTCTCTGAATGCCAAACCTTACAGTGGAAAGTACAGTCAGTGAAATGGGAAATCTAAATGCAATGGGGGTTAATTGAATCCCGACTGTTAGAAGCCCAGTAGCGGTACTCAACCACCAAAGGCAAGGTGAGTGTGATTGCTATAATAGGCAGCAGTCAAACTAGCAGTAAAAATTGTCTGGCTCATGAAGACCTATGGTGTTGGTTTATCAGTTATGGTGTTTCTAGAAGTTAAACAGATGAGAAGCCTAGTAAATTTTTACTTAATGTATATAAGCAGAAAAGTTCTAGGTAAAATGAGCAAAAGTCTAATATGAATCATAAAAAAGAGATTCATAGCCCCTCAATTATTTCCTAGACTTGAGCTAGTTTGCACACTAAAAACCCTTTGAATAAAGAGAGACTTGGCTTGCTTGAGAAAAGGCCCTGGTATACTGTCAAAGAATATATTGTTACTTCCTTTCCCAGCCTTCCTCAAAGGTACCTGTGGCCTTTTATTAGAGTAACTGCATTTGAAAAAAAGGCAACAATCGGATCTTTCAGGAATTATGGACACTTTCTCTGAACTGACATCAGTTCTAGTGTCCCAAAACATGACTGTGGCCTACCAGTCAGAGTAGCGGCTTATGGAGATAAGATGACCGATGGAGGTTTAGCTCAAATATATGTCACAGTGGGGCCTGTGGGTACTAAAACTTATCCTGTAATTATTTCCCCAGCTCCACATAGCATCATTGAAATGGACATATTTAGAATTTGGCAGAATCCCTGTACCACTTTCTTGACCTTTGGAGTGAGGGCTATTATGGCAGGAAAGAGCAAATGGAAGCCACTAGAACTGTTTCTATCTAGGAATATAATAGACCAAAAGCAATACCACATTTCTGGAGTGCTTGTAGAGATTAGTGCCACCATCAGAACTAAAGATGCAGGATGTTTCTTCTCACCAAATCCAACTTGACTTGCCCATTTGGCCTGTGCAGAAGGCAGACAGATTTTGAGGAATGACAGTGGATTTTCACAAGCTTAATCAGGTGGTAACTCCAATTGTAGCTACTGTACCATATGTAAAAAATAAACACATCTGTGGGTGCCTTTTTCCTTCATCCCTGTCAATAAGGTCCACCAAAAGCAGTTTGCTTTCAGTTGCCAAGACCAACGATATACTTTCGCTGTGATACCTCAGGGCTATATCAACTCTCCATCATTATGCCATCATTTAGTTAATCATTTAGAAAGGATCCTGGTCACCTTTTCATTCCACCAGATGCAAAATGCTCTGCCTACTAAGCCATATGATCCAGCAGACTCAATGGTATTTGAAGTGCCAGTGGCAGATAGTGAATCTGTTTGGAGACTTTGGCAATCCCTATAGGTTAACTACAACAAAGGCCTCTATGATTTAGGAACAAAGACTAGCCAGCCTCTGTGGATAACTGTGGAGAGCAGGACCAATAAAATGGCATTGTCCCACTCAAGATAGCATAAAGTATAGAAAACAAAGTGGAGTCACTGGTATCCGTCAAAATTTTGGTTGTCAGTCAGCCATGACACTTTGGTTCAAGAAAGAAACTGCTTAAGTCAGAGTGGACACATGTGACAAGGTTATACAGCTAAGATATCTGCACATGTGATCATAACAGTCATTTCTGCAAAGCAGAACCACCCATAGATAAGCTCCTTGGGAAAGGAGCATCAGGGATGCCAAGAAATGGCATCAGGGATGCCAAGAAATTTGTCAAAAGACCTAGAAGGGTAGAGTATACCGCTTTCAGAGTATAACTGAGGGAGGTTCCAGGCCACCCCTGAGACTACCAAGTCCACACGCCAGAGTGCTGCTCCACACCACGCAGATCTCCCTTGACATCAGCCGCCAGAATCTCTGCCCTGCTGGACTGGGGACTTTGCCTTGCTGCCCGCCTGGCTCCGAAGATCCTTCTTGCAAGAAGCTGACAACTCCCTTACCCACTATGCTGTCTCCTAGGCCTGCAGACTGAGACTCTGGGACTTGGATTCATTATCCTGCATTGATTGCTGTGTGTGTGTTACATTTCTCTTAGAATGTTACATTGTGGGTAGGATATAATATATGTTGATGTTCTACTTTGAGTGAACCTGCATTCAATTAAAGCTGAGTGAAAAGCATGGTTACTGTGTGTGACTCTCGTCTATTCCTTGGTGCTGGGCTGCTCAGCAGGCAGCTAGCCAGGCGGTTGTCCAGGTGACTTATAGGAAGGATTATACCACAAACATATGCTCATGACAATAACCACTTCCCATTTTCAGAAACAGCTTTTGACCTGCTATTAAGTCTTAGCAGAGACTGAATGTCAACCATGAGCCACCCAGTTACCATGTGACTTGAATTGACCATCATGAGTCGAGCACATTATTACCTATTAAGGCATAATTGGGTTCCATTAACAACAAAAGTAGCATATACGTGATCCAGCCTGAACAGGCCTTGAAAGAATGAGTAAGTTACATGAAAAGTAGCCCAAGTGTCCATGATCTTCACTCCTGATACACTGTCTTCACTTTCCCAGCCTGTGTTGATGGTTACCTGGTGGCAGGTTGATTTCATTGCACCACTCTCATTGTGAAAGGGGTGATGTTCTGCTTTTCCTTGCATACAATACTTCTGCCAAAGTATCATCTGTGTAATTATAGGCTGCCTTGGCCACCATAGTGGCATTCCATAGGGTGTTCCTTCTAATCAAGGATCTCACTCCCAAACTAATGAAGTGTAGAAATGGACCCAGTCTCATGGAAATCACTGGTTTTACTGTGCTCCTCACCATCTGAGGCATTTAGTTTTGGTGAAATAGTGAAATTACTGTTTTGAAAAGGCCATTAGGTGTCAATACTTTGCCTGCTAGGTGGCAATACCTTGCAGGATTGGGTCAAGGTTCCCCTGAATATTATATATGCTGTGAATCAGCATCCAATATATTCTCTTTTTTACTTAGTCAGGACTCACACATCCAGAAAAATGGTTTCATTTAAGGGTAGAAATTGGAATGCTACCGCTCCCTATAATCCTAGTAAACTATTAGCAAAACTTGCTTCCTGTTTCTGTGTCTTACGATTGTCAGGCCTCGAGGTCTGAGTTCTACAGGAAGGATACTTCTACCAGGATACACACAATAATTCTCTGAACTGGAAGTTGGGACTCTCTGGATATTCTGAAGCAACAGGCAAAGGAGGAAGTTGCTGTGCTGACTAGGGTAGACACCAAGGGAAAGTGAACTTCACCATGGAGGTAGGAAAGAGTATTTCTGGAATATAGGCTATCCCTTAGAGTATCTCTTGGCATTGCTGTGCCCTTTGATTAAGGTCAATGGAAAACTACGACCCAATTCAGACGAAACTAGTGATTCCCAGACCCTTCAGGAATGAAAGCTTGGTTTACTCATCAGATAAAGAACCAAGACTGGTGAGGTGCTTGCTGAAGTTAAAGAGAATACCAAATAAGTAGTGGAAAAAGGTAGTCTTAAATATCAGCTAGGAGCTTGTGACCAGTTACAGAAACAAGGACTGTAATTATGAGTGTTTCCTTACTTTGTTATGAATATGTTCTTGTGTATATGTATTTATAGAGCCATATTCATGTCAGCAACTGTAGTGTTTATAGATACATTTATGTGATATTATTATTGCCAAATACTTTATTTTTATCATTATTTTCTGAGTCAGCTTCTTTATTTTTCTCTCTTGAACCATTTTTTTTGTTTTTTTAATTTAATTTGTTATGCTGTTACAGTTGTTTCCACTTCTTCTCCCTCCCCCTCCCTCCACTCAGCCCCACCTTGCCCTCTGCCAGAAGCCAATCCCAAAATTGTTGTCCATGTCTATGGGTTATGCACAAATGTTCCTGGGTTTAACCCTTCACCATCTTTTATCCAATCCCCTCATCCTTTCTGGCAAGTGTCAGTTTTATGTATCTAAGCTTCTGTTACTATTTTGTAGCCAAGTAGAACTTTAATTCCCACTGGAGTTATATTCCTCAAGGCAAAGTGTTCAGACTATTTTTGTTTCAACTCAAACTCTAATATCACTGTGAGATTTGAGTGCACAGATTATCTTCAACCCAATTACATTCATAGTAGATACAAACTCGGACTAAATTGATAGCTATTTTTATTTTAAGAAGTAGCAGCTTATAAATCTCTAATGAGTTTGTATCATCATTGATATTGAATAAATGTGCAAAAGTAGTTTCATCATTAAGTAATTCTATCAGACTGTAGGGGATAGGTCCAATAACGAACCTCCCTTTTTTTAACTTTTAATCTTACTAATGTTTTTCCAGTTTTCTGATTGAAATTGATTTTTTACTCACTGCCCCATCCCAACTCTCTTCAAAAAAAGAAAAAAAGAAAAAAAAAGCCCATACCACAAATATTAAAAAATTATTAACCATGTATTTCCAGGCAATATGGAATTGTGAATTAACATTTTAAGATCTTCAGCCCTAAATATAGAACAATGATAGATTAAATATTGAAATAAATTGTATCAAATATATCTGTAATTCACAACAGATTAAACAGAAAATGGAACATGAACCCACAAGTCTCCAAAAACTGAAGTTAATTGCCTGCAATTTTTTATTTTGTAATCATACAGAAGAGGTGACTCCTGCCAAAAAAATAAATAAAGCAAAAATGGGTCTTTCTAAGTAAGAAACTGAAGTCAGCTTCATTGCTTAAAATCCGGGGATAACTTGAAAGAAGTGAGAAACAGCAATCTGCCTGGGTTTGTAGATCATATAAGGGGCTTACAAAGGAAGGCTGGAGTGAGCAAACGCCAACAGGCAGCCGAGAAAGAATGAGCCAAATACCATGTTGGCCATGTCTCCAGTATCACACTGTCCTGGCGCCTCTGAACAGCAAACACGAAACTTGATTCTGTACTGGGAATTCTGGAAGACACAGTATACAACCACAAGGATGAGAATACTCAAAATCACACGATGCATGGCATACCAATTATTTTATCATTGACCAAATCATATCTACTTCTTCCAAATGTGTACGTGAATTCCAATCACTTTCAATAAAAATCTCAACATGTTTTCTTTTTTAAAGTATATGTTATTGATTATGCTATTACAATTGTTCCATTTTTCCTCCCCTTTATCCTCCTTCACCCTGCGCCTCCCTCCCTCCAACATTCCTCCCTCTTAGTTCATGTCCATGGGTCATACATGTAAGTTCTTTGGCTTCACCATTTCCTATACTATTCTTAACCTCCCCCCGTCTATTTTGTACCTACCAATTATGTTTCTTATTACCTGTGACTTTCCCCACCACTCCTCCCATCTGATCTCCATTTCTGTGATTCTGTTCCTGTTCTAGTTGTTTGCTTAGTTTCTTTATGTTTTTGTTTTTTTTTTTTTTAGGTTCAGTCGTTGCTAGTTGTTTGTTGTCATTTTACTGTTCACAGTTTTGATCTTCTTTTTCTTAGAAGAATCCCTTTTCAACATATTTTTTTATCATATAAAATGGTAAGCTGATTCCAAAGTTATATGGAAGAGTAAAGGAAGAGGAATAGCCAAAATTATTTTCTAAGAAGAAATGTGAGGAAAATTAGGTTTTTATTATCAGTTGCTGAGATTATTGAAGTTATAATAATAGAGGATAATGTGGAATCGGCAGAGTGGAAAACATATAAATCAGCACTATATACAATAGCGAACCAATAAATTGACACAAAGAAGGAAAATTGAAATATGACAGAGAATAAAACATTAGAAATTAGTGGGGACAGATTCAAGTCTTTAATAAATGGTCCTGAGCCAAAAAGCTCCTCATATGAAAATGAAAATTATACTGACAATTAATATCATACCAAAAATAGATTAGACTATTTGCAAAATAAAAACTTTGAAATTTTTAGACCTATATATAGAAACACATTTTCATATTCTTTGGGAGTAATGTTTCTTAATGACACAATGCATCAATAAAAAAACTTGATTAGAATAAATTTTAAACCTTCTTTTCAGTATGATCAAGTACGCTAAGAGTTTAAAAGAAACCGAACTTGGGCAAATACATTTTCATTGTACATAGCCAACAAAAAATGAATATTCAGAATTTGCAATATTGTCTTTGATTCCTTATATTAAAAATATAAAAAGGTACAAATGCTTAAAGAGAAAATAAGATATAAAAAGATAATTAACAGAGGAATAAAACACAATAGCCTATGTAAATATGTAAGTTACTCCTGATTAGCATTAAAAAAACTAAATTTGAATATTTATATCTATCAGATTGGTGAAATGTAAAGCTTTATATTATCACCTTGGGCCTAGCATTAAAAAACTGTATATTTTACTGTGCAATAAGATATAACGACCAAAACACTTTTAGAACAATTTGATGTCCCTTTAAATTACAAGATGAATATAATCAATTATCTATCAATTACAACATCTACATATGTCTTAGATAAATTTCTAAATATGCACAAAAGCATATGCACAAAATAATCAGAAAGTTTTTGATTATGTAATTGAAATTTGGGAAATAACTCAATGCCCACCAGCTGATGAAACCATAAATAAAATAGAGTTAGTAGATTCAGTCAAAGGAACATAGTAGTAGCAGCTCATAGACAATATTTCTCTATATACCAAAACAAACCATTCTAAAACATGTTGTTTGAATAAAAGCAAGTAAAAAATCATTATAAATACTATAATAAATGTATGTAAGTTTAAGCTACATAAATATATCATTGAAGTTTTGAACTGTATTTATTTAATAACTACTGAAGTTGAGCATCTTCTTATATATCAGTTGGCCATTTGTATGTACCTTCTTGGGAGAAGTGAGCATTCAGGTCCTCTGCTCATTTTATAATTGGATTATTTGGCGTTGAGTTAGTTTTATGAATTCTTTATATATTTTGGATATTAAGCCCTTGTCAGAGCTGTTGTTTGCAAATATCTTCTATTCTGCTGGTTGTCTTCTGTGTTATTGTAGTGGTTGTTGAAAATTTATTCTGCTGTACAAAGGTGTTTTTAGTTTTGTATAGCCCTATTTATCTATTTTTGCCTTTACCTCCCTTGCCTTTCGTGTCAAATTCATAAAATCTTCTCTGAGACCAAGGTCCATAAGTTTAATATCAATACATTCTGATGTAATTTATTGGTTCAGTTTCATATTTAGGTCTTTGATCTATTTTGAATTAACTTTTGAATATGGGTACAAACAATAATCTAGTTTTATTCTTTTTCATGTGGCTTTCCAATTTTCCTACCATTGTTTATTGAGGCAGATTTCTTTTCTCCATTTCATGTTTCCAACTTCTTTTTTAAACATTATTTGCTCACATACATGTGGTTTTATTTCAGGCCTCTCAGCTTTTTTCCATTGGTCAGTATGTCTATTTTTCTGCCAATGTCATACTGTTTGATTATCGTAGCTCCATAGTATAATTAGAAGTCAGGAAATATGATACTTTCAGCTTCATTCTTTTTTCTCAGGACTGCTTTAGCTCTTCGGGGTCTTTTGTGATTCCATAGAAATCTGCTAATTTTTTAATCTATTGTTTTAAATGTCATTGGATTTTGATGGGAATTGCATTAAGTATGTATATTGACTATTATCAATAAGACCAGTATTAAGTGTTGGAGAGGTTGTGTAGATTGGAACCCTCATTAACTGCTGGGGGATTAAACTGGTATAGTTACTATGGAAAACAGTATGGAGGTTCCTCAAAAAATTAAGAGTAGAATTACCAAACAACCCAGCAACCCTTCTTCTGGGCATCTACCCTAAAAATTTGAAAGCATATATCACAAAGATACATGCACTCATGTGTTCACTGCAGTATGATTATTCATGATGGCCAAGGCATGGAAACAACCAGTGTCCTTCAATAGATGATTGGGTAAAGAAGATGTGATATATATATTACATATATATATATATGTATATATATTATATATATATATATATATTACATATGTATATATATATATATGTATATATATATATATATAATCAATGGGATACTGCTAGGTCATAAGCAAAGATGAAATATTGCCACATAGACGGGCCTTTAGAATACTATGCTAAGCAAAATAAGTCAGAAAGAAAATGTTAAGAACTAATCAACCCACTGGGGCTGGCTGGTGAACAGGAAAGTTCATTGCAGAAGGAACTCTCTGAGGGATCACAAAAAAAAAAAAAAAAGAAAAAAGAAAGAAAGAACTAATCATATATGGGATATAAAACTAAAAGCAACAAATGAACAGACAAGAAAATCAAACAAACAAAAACTTATAGGCACAGATAACAGTGTGGTGATTACCAGAGGGAAGGGGTTGAGGAAGTAGTAAAGTGGTCAAGTATATGATGATGGAAGATGATTTGACTTTGGGTGGTGGGGACACAATGCAATGTACCATTGAAATGTACACTGGAAACCTATATATTCTTATTAACTACTGTCAAGCCAATAAATTTAATTAAAATGAAAGGAAAATTTAAAAAAATACATAAATAATACTATATTTAAGCATAAATAAGCTCATGGGAATGTATAGATGCTTAAAATGCATGGAAATTTCAAGGAATCAATTCCCTTTCAGAGAAGGAGGAATGAGTGAGAACAGGTTCAAAGCCATGTCACAAATAAGGCTACAACTGTCTGTGCCATTAACCAATAGAAAAAGCAAATGAACCATAATTCTAAAGCACTGTGGTGAGTGTTCATTATGTTATTTAAATTGTTTATGGTTTTAAATATGTGACATATTTAAAAATTGCTTCTCAGTTCTTATTCACAAGTTTAAAATGCATAAAGTACACTATTAAGGAAACAGTAGTTGATAGTGGGGAGGGGCTGAAAAAAAAGAGAAAATCTTGTTAAGATTCAGTGAAAGAGAGTTATTTTTAATTTACCCTGCTCTTTCTCTCAGAAAAACCAATCAGATAAATAAGTAAATTGCTAATTCAATTTACACTTCTTCTACACACCTACTTCTTCTTTGCTCACCACAATATTTTCTATATTAAGGGAGAGAATCATATTTTTTTAAAAGTTGATATATGACTCATAAAACAATGGGAATGAGGAATAACCGACAATGATATGAATAATATTTAACAGTTGCAGTCGTTTGTATACTATCTAAGCTCTTTAGATGTGTCTGCATGTTACAATTATCATTACTTACTTAAATCAACTTCTTTCTTAAGTTTAAAAAATGTTTAAGAATTTTATGTTATTCAAATTTCTTAAAGGGAACCCATATCACCTGCCAGTATAGAAGCACCATAAGAAATTATTGTGCTAAAAAAATCAAATAATGTAATTGAAAGAAAAGAAAATTGTGTAATTAAAATTTAAAAAATTAAAGTAACATTGATTACAAAAATAAACATGACCTAATTTCCAAAACTCTATACCTGAAAATAATTTTCCCCAAAAGAATGAGACTTATTCTGATCAGTCAATAAAATTGGTATTGTGCTTGAATTCACTTAGTTAAAAATGCAAAATTCTAACACAAACATTCAATTCTGTTCTCTAGGTATGGTGCTGCTTCTCCTTAAGGTTACCAACTCATGGATGTACAATCATAAAAGGCTGAAAGCTGCAAAACTGTGTTTTCTAATTTGATATGTTATTGCACAATAATTTCTAAAAAAAAGCAATAGAAATTTTGTTCAACCAACTTCAAAAAGTCTTTTGAACAAGCTTTGGATTTTATTTTTCTTCTGACTAGTTCAAATTATCTGGTAATGCTCACAAAGTAATGGTGAAGTTTCTCATCCACACACCAACACTAATTCATTCGGAACAATAAAGGTTTGCCATTAACAAATATCTATATAATATTCAGTTCCATCCATGCTGTTGCAAAAGGTATAAGCTCCTTCTTCCTCTCTGCTGCGTAGAATTCCATTTTGTAAATGTACCATAGTTTCTTGATCCATTCAAACCGTTGTTAGTGAGTCCTTTAGATAACAATATAAAACCAATTACATAAATCTAGGCATGTCTCTCCAAGTTAAATTTTCCAATATAACTGTGCCTCTAAAGATAAGTGAAATAATTAAATTTGCTAGCAAACAAAACTAAAAAAAGCACGTATGTATTGCCTCTGAAAGGAAGTTTTACTTGGAAGACATTTTCTCAATGCAGGCAGAGTACTTTCATGAAGGGAAGTTCAACAAGAAAACATCACTAACGAACAAATAGTTATTTATGGTGAGAGAGAGAGAGAGAAAATAAAAATCTGGTGGCCTGCCCTTAGAATGAAACACATTTCTTCATGTGGTGTATCTGCTGGGGTGGGCTTCTGTGTGTACATCTGAGTCTAATTCCGCACCCAAAGCAGCACAATTGAAGTAACGTCCAACTTGGATTCGAAGAACAATGTTTATAATGGACAGATTATGTCTTTATGATTTCCTACAGTTTCCAAAACATAGTATCTAGGCTGTGTTTTGTTTGTCTTCACGTCAATAAGTTGCTAATTAGTTTGAAAATTGTCTTTTGTCAGTTATAGGTGTGAGGAAAACTGTTTTCATGCAGCTATTATCTGAAAAATAATTAGCTGAGTTCATAGTATTAGTATAACATAGCTTTTCATTCTGGTCTCATTATTGATAAATCAAAGTTCCAGTTATACCTATAATTCTAGTTTCACAGAGAAAACTAATTAAACATTGTTCATGCTTTGCTACTGAAAATGCCTTTACAGTAAAAAAAAAAAAAAAATCAACTGTTTTCACAATTCTGGCTTCAGTGTTTTTAATTAAATGTAACACTATAAATGACACCTCCACTGTTTTACAGTCATTATTCCCAGTCACAATGCATATCCTTTTTTAATGATGCTTGAATACTTCCTTATCAAAAAACAAATGTTCCTTTCTGTGGGGTTCAAAATATCATTATAGATTGAAATATTTAACATTAGAATTTATGAATGGTTCTTTATAGATGACATAAAATTAAACCTCTTCTCTTTGTCAACATCCAAGAATCAAATACATAATTTTTGCATGAATTTTTTGCAATTAGTAGTTAAGCAACACCAAAGTACTGTTTAACTGATTCATTAAATTGATTTTCATATCTGTACAGACTATATGAATATTTTATTATAATCACCATGAGTATTTAAAATCAGCACCTTTATGCTTTTAAACTTCCCATTTTCAGCACAGCTTAATGATGCCTGAAAAACTATTACTATCATCAGAACAACAATAAAACAAATTACAGTCTCAATTATTCTTAGCTCTATGCTTATAAAAAGATGATTAATTAAATAATTATTTCATTCTAAAGGTGGTTTTCAACTTGTCACTATAAAAGAATGCAGAAAGTTTTTGGAAATTTATTTGTTAAAAATCCACATATGTGATCTATATCACCTCTGTAATCTTACTTATAACAATCTGACAAGGTTTAGAAACATTTGGTTTAGAACCTTCAGCAGTAGTATTAAATGCCACCTGTAAATTATGTGGTCTGAATAAATGGGATATTACCATAATTTCTATGTAAGGCTCATTTTAATGAAAGAAATCCATAAAAACTTATATTTTTCTAGGGCACGTGTAAGTTTCTATTACACATTAAAACACATAAATTAAAATAATGCATAGTAATAATTTAACATATAAAGGATTGTATTTATCATTAATGAGTTTATACACCACATTTTCAAAAACATTTATCAAGTGTATTTCAGGTGTAATGTCACCCCAAAGTAAGAATTGAGCCAGTGATAATGAATCACATTACTTTTACTTTTCTAGATTTTGAACCAATTGAGAAATACGAATTATTTGATTTTTGTTTCTGTCTACTGATATAACTAACTTTCCATCTACACTCCCACGCCATCAGAGGGTAGGCTTTTGTTCTCATGCTCTTGATAAAGGCACTTCCACTCAAACTCTGGTTATTATACTCCTTGGGCACTAAAATTACCTGAGAACTTAAAAAGCTATTGTCTTCAGAGATTCTGACTGGAGGTTCAAAACTCTCTCCAGATGATTCTACATGTCTTATGTCCACAGGATTGAGGACTACAGGACTAGAGCAACCTTTTCAGGTTCTCATGCTACCTTTTCTACCCACCTCCCACAAGAGAGACTAGCAAGAGAAGACTGTTTTCTTATGCCCTCTTCCTTGATGTCATTGTTCTTGATTACAGATATTAAATGAAAAATGGTAAAGATAAATTACAAAGTCCCATATAATAATATAACATCAGGAATGTGTTCAAGAGAAATAGCTGAGACCTAACTAGATGATACATATGTAGTTCTTTCCACTTCCCTAAATAAAATCATTTTGAATATAAATGTGGACCAGATAACTAAGAATTATGGGAGTGGGTCACTTCTCAGGTAAGGAGACAGAAAGTGAGAAAGTGAGAATGAGAAGTAAAAAAAAAAGAGAGAGAGAATGAACAGGAGAGGTAATCAATAAAAGATGGAGAGGGTAAAGAAATAACTTCTATACCAACAAATATATTCACAGTGCAATAAATATATAGTCTATAATACAGCAACCTGTGGATCATCTTTCCTGGGGACTTTGGCACTGAAGTAGTAATTCAAGCTTTAAGAGAGCCATAAAATTCTAAATAACTTCAATTTTGTGCCTGTATTTTATGAGATCATCAAACACTTCAAGTAAATTACAACTTCAAAATCAATTTCTCTCTTCAGCAGATCATCTATTATCCTGTATGATTGAAGCTTGCATCTCTTAACTGATGTATTTATCCAAAGCAAAGTCAACCCCAAAGTTCTTATTTAAGGCCAGCACTTCAGCACCTTGAAGAAATAGAAAATAAAAATGCTAATCTATATACATCGCTTTGTGCTGTAGTGCTGGGATTTTATATTTATGTGAAGAAAGTAATTGGAAATGAAAAAAATAATGAGTCTGAAGTAGGGGGAATGACCTAGGTTCAGAATTTGGGCACTTCCTCTGCCACATACTCACTGCATTATGTAGACAAGTCAATTAACCTCTCTGAACTCCTTTCTTCTCAGGTAGAAAATGGGAATAAAATATAATGTTTATGTATGGATGGATCGATATAGACAGGTAAGTATTATTTTATTGTGTTGATTCATCCTATTGATAGAGAACAGACTAGTTTCATTTTCCAGGGTAGGAGAGATGAAGAGACAACAGTAAATTTATTAGGATATGATACTCATACACACGAAAGTATTTGTAAGACTATAGGTTAGAATGCTATGAATTATGCATATGTACATTAGTTGCTGATAAATTTAGAAAAGTCAAGAAAAATGGGCACCACTGTGAAGTAAGAATTTTCTGTGGTTAAAATTTGATAACCATGGAACATCCATACAAGAGGGAATATAAAATCTATAATGACCAAGGAGTAATACCTGGGAGGTTTAACAGATGCAGAATATTTCATGTTTTTCTGAATGATAGTGTTCTGCAGACAAAATATTAATATTGAAAGTTTTAGGATAAATAATATTTACTTCCCATGAGATGCTATGGAATAAAACAGGCTATAAAAATAGCCTCTTAGCAATCTGTAGTTGCTGTTTTTTTTTTTTCTTCAGGTATGTTAGCATAAAAAAAAAAGGCACACAATTCTAGCTATAAGAATGACAGTAAATAATAACTAGAAGAGACAGTATAAAAAAGAGACAGCTGAGATGAGAGATGTGGGATTGGAGCCACTGTTTGGAAATTAGATCCAGTAAGGTGAATAATGTGTCCAAACCATAAATATTGATGTATTTATTTTTAGAGCCAATATTTGTAGCAAAGAAAGCAAGTTGAAATAAGAACCAAATAGTATTCGTATTTATTAATATAAAGATATTGTAGATATTTGAAAGAATTTTAAGATAGGGTTTTATCATTCTCTTTTTTTTTCTTGTCCTGTTCACAGTATGGCAGTCACGGTCAATAGTGATAAATAGCATTGACAGCATAGTTACAGTTAACTCAGAATTTTAATGTTTTCCAATTAATTGTCTAACTTCTGAAAGAATTACCTATATGTACATTTTCTTCTAGGTTATTATATTTCCTATTATTACTATTTATCAATACAATCTTCATCTGTTAATAAAACTTTTAAAGGTTATCAAAATACTCTTTACAAATAGTTTATAGCATTGTAAATTTTGACAACTCCATATTTAACTAAATGTTTTCCTCCAACATTTTGAGTTCCTCATACTTCTTTTATCAATATTAATTGGAAAATATTGCTAAGAAGATTATATATTATATTTAGGACATAAGGAACGTAAATTCAAATAAAATGTTGATTTCAGCAAACATAGTAATTTCATTTTTAAAATCTTATAATACCATCATCATAAAACTGCACCGAGTCAAGGGCAGTTTGTTTCAAAGGAGCAGAAGGTACAACGGGGGAGCAAAGGGGCCACTTATCCTAATAGTATTACAAATATGAGAATGCAATAGAAAAAAATAGCATGTGAATAATAAATTCAAAACGTAAACAGACTAGCTTCATTTTAAGAGATAATCTAGAGATAAAATTAAGAAGGGCTTTTAATAATCGATAAAAATGAAAGTATGAGAGGAAAATGGTTAATTCTGAAACTGTCTATTTAAGAAGCCTGGGTACAGCACTAATTTGTTATGTCACCCCTCAGTGTAGATCATAGATTACATATCTGAGCACGTGGTTACCTGCCCACCCTCTACCAAGTTTCTTATAAGCATCCTTGAAGTTAGAATAAGCAGAAATGGAATGTATTAATTATCTCTTATGTGTGTATGCTTAGGATTGGAGCTAACACTTGTGGAAGCCTACAATGTATTACAATTGTTTAGAAAAGCCCTTATTTTCTTTCTCAAACCTCTATTTTTTAAGGTTTCACTTCTCCAATGTCTTAAACTCACACTTAATATAAATGACTCCAAACATCTGCTATAGCCCTAAGCTCTCTTTTCTCTTCAGGTCCATCTTGCATTTTCTGAAACTGTATATCTCATTAATTTCTCAAGCCTATTATGCACTAATCAAAAAATGCCACATTTTCCATACAACTAACTTCTTCAATTCTTGCTTCCCTATTTCATTTATAATTCCCATCTGTCCAGTTGTCAAGAGTGCTCTTAGTCAACTCAGTTCAGCTTTCTTACTTTCTATGTTCTGCCCAGAGTCCACATAAGCAGCTCCTTCTCCAGTAATCCTCCTGGAATACTTCTTTCCATTATTTACCGCAGCGCTTATGCTTGTAGAGGATATTATTCCCTTTGCAACACCTCTTTAATGGGCTCTGAACTGGCCTTCTTGTCTCTTTTTCTACACAAGCCCATGACTAATCTTCTTAAAGAACAGTCCAAATTATATCACTTCCATGCTCAATTAACTTCTGTGACTCATTTTTGTATGCCAAATTAATTATAAATTTATTAATCTGGCACATAATCCCCTCTATAAATCCCCAATATACTTTTCCAGCACTGCCACCCTGTCTCTGTTCTCCAAATGAACCATATGTTCAACTCAAAATTAACTTTTATAGTTTCTCAAAAATGTTCATGCTGTTGTTTCCAGGTTTTTGCTCATATTTATTTACTGTTATTGTGACTCCCCAATTAAGATGTAATAACTATAATTATTATTGTAACAACATTAATAAGAACTAACTTTGAACATGTACTATAGGACAGGGACTATGCTACAAGCTTTATAAATCTTTTCTAAGTTGATAGCATCTCTGGGTCAACATGCTATTATCCCTATCACATGTATGATATGATGGAGCCTAGACAGATTTTATTATTTGTTTGTTCATTACATCACTGATGGATTTAGTAATCCAACTTTGGAATGAGGAGTTAGAAGCACTTTCACTTTGCTCTCTTAATGTAAATATAGATGCTGGCCCTGGCCGGGTGGCTCAGTTAGTTTTAGCATAGTCTGGTACACTGAAAAAGGTATTGGGTTAGATTCTGGTCTGGGTACATGCCTGGGTTGCTAGTCCAATCCCCAGTCAGGGCACGCAGGGAAGGCAACCAATCAGTGTTTCTCACATCAGTCTTTCTCTCGCTTTCCCCCAACCACTGCTTTCACTCTCCTTAAGTCAGTAAACATATTCTCAGGTGAGGATATATAGAAGCTGGAATTCAATTTTCCCTTCATTTCAAATGTCAGTTCTTTAGCACAGACTTCCTGGTCTTTATTCCCAAGGCTGTGTATCGCCCCTTTTTGACCCACAAAACCCCATAGCCCAACAAAGCATTTTTAATGTTCCTATACAAAAAACACCTTGTTTCATAAAAAATGTGTTCATTTGTCCAACAATTGAGATAAACAGTAGCAGCTTGAACAAAAGGACTGTTTCTTAATCTTTTTTCTTCCAAGGCACATAACTAAGAGAATATTGTAGGGAAGAAAAAATAAGTTCCTTCTGTCCTTCTAAGTTCTTCTGGTTGGTCTAATAATCAAATTGACATGAGATAGATTAATAGGACAAAAAAACAAATTTATTACATATGTACATGTAAGGGTTCCCAGAGAATATGGGACCCAAAAACACATTGGCAGATAACGCTCATATGCTTTTCTGGACTAAGTAAAGGGAAGCAGGGCTCTGAGACTTCACAAGGGGAATAAATAATTAATAGGTTGGTGTGGAAGAGCAAACATTTATTCTTGAGAAACAAATTCTTGCCAGTGAACCCAGAAGCAATGGGACACACAGAGGAGTTGAAAGACTTCGCTGGGTCCTTCCCTGTCTGCCATACTTTGTTCATATTATGCTAAGCAGACACACTATGTTAATGTTATTTTCATATTATAGCTCCCTTCCTTTAAGCAGATGTTTCTATTTACATTCCCATACACAGGTAATGTGGAAGGTTCAAAGGTTCTTTCTTAGTCTTTTGTTTCTTAAAAATAGCCAGCTTAAAATGATGAATATCTCAAAAACATATATTTGTGTGTCAAACTCTGCTTCCCCTCAATATATATATATATATATAAACACATATATACACATATATACATATATACACATACATGCACACATATATACATATATACACATATATACACACACACATATATATACATATATACATATATACATATATACATACATATATATATATATATATATATATATATATATATATATATAGTGGGTGCTGAATAAGTAATAGTTGAATGAAATTATCAACCAGCATTATGCAGAAGCAGAATTATATTAAATACAACTATTTTCTGAATAGTTTCATAATCCAGATCTACTGGTGATTTATAATTTAAATATTTTTGTGGTTTATCAGGATAGGCTCAAGATGGTTATGATGTGACCATCAAAGGGCATGATGTCATATGTCCCTGAGCACTGTGGGAGAAACTCATGCAGAATAGGTATTTGTAGCAATCCTTTCCCTTTGAAGACCTGGTATTTCTGATGTGACATAATGATCTCCATGACAGAACCACAGGAAAACACGCAAC
This sequence comes from Micronycteris hirsuta, assembly GCA_004026765.1. NCBI lineage: Eukaryota > Metazoa > Chordata > Mammalia > Chiroptera > Phyllostomidae > Micronycteris > Micronycteris hirsuta. Next base: position 46,829 of record PVJI01002031.1, read on the forward strand.
AAAACTTGAAGCAATAGTTATACATCTAAAAGGTGCTGCAAAGTAACAGAAATCTAGATTGAACTGTAGTTATTTAGCTGGGTACTCTTGCTCAAACACGATTGCTTAGAAATTGCTTAGGAATAAGGTTTAAAACATTTTTAATGAAATATGCTGTAATATATATCAACTATTTTAAAATAATTTGACTTGAAGACCAAAATAGAGATAATAACATGGAGGTGTCCATGGACCAGATAATAATGGGAGGATTCGCCTGACTGCTGGAAACTGAGGTTAAGAAACAAAAGTCATTCTGAGCATCATCATTTAAATATTCCAGGACATTTGCAATGTAAGTTATGAGAACAAAACTGAGAAACAGCTAAGGATCTAGACTTCTGAATAATATATTTAACACAAGGATCTTCCTAGGATATAATAAAATGTCTCATTAAAACTCTGGACAATGTCATGCAAGTTATTTTTTGACAGAAGTCACTCATAAGGTAGATATCTCTATATTGTAATGAGTATCCCTTATAATAGAATGACTTCCTGGAAAGAAACACATACAATCCTTCTTAATTTTTTCTTTGTTTAACATAAAATGAAATTAATAAATTCATGACAATAGAAAAAGTATACCATATAAAAAGTGATTCTTTTCAAAGTAACATAATAATACTAAATTCAGATAATGATGTTTGGAAACTGAGCTAAAAAGAACAAAGACTAGAAATTTAAATCTACATATTTTCAATCTCTAACAGAAATAGACAAAGAAATCATTTACATATATACAGGGCTGAATTATCCTATTAGAAAAATAAGAAATATCTTTCTAAATAGGAACGCTCTTTTATACAGTTTTCAATATAGTTTTAATATTTTCTTTATGACTGATTTATTATATGTTAAATATTCCTGGATACTTTATATTCTTCAGATTGGGAAATGAAATATTTATTTTATTTTTAACTGATATTATAGAAATATAGCATGCTATATTTTTGGTTTTGAACCAGATGTGTTAAAACTTATCTATTTTGTTATAACTTTTATAAATACTTCAATGTTTTTTCCCCAGAAATATGTCATTTAAAAAGGGCAACATTTTTGTTTACCTTATGTGTATATCATTTCATTTGTTAGATACTTAATTATTCATTATTTGGTGTAGAATCATATTTCCAATAGTGTGATAATCAGTATGATTGCTGTCCAGATTTTAATGGAGTTAACTTTGAGTCTGTTTGAAACAGTTTTTATTTAGAATTCTATATTTAAAATTGCACTTTACATGTTTTGTGCTATTTAAAAATAAGAATTATTGCCCTGACTGGTGTGGCTCGGTGGACTGAGTGCCAGCCTGCAAAGCTAAAGGTCACAGGTTCAATTCCCAGTCAGGGCACATGCCTAAGTTGTGGGCTAAGTCCCCAGTTGGGGGCATGCAATAGGCAATCACGCATTGATGTTTCTCTCCTTCTCTTTCTCCCTCCCTTCCCCTCTCTCTAAAAATAAATAAATAACATGTTAAAATAAATAAATAAATAGAAATAAGAATCATTTAGAAAAATATTTGGCATACAATTAAAGTAGTATGGGTACTGTATTATATATGTGTATATATATATATGTGTGTGTGTGTGTGTGTATAAAATACATCGAATATATAAATACATACCTTGAAAATTTCATTATTTTAACTAGGAAAAATAGCACTTGGATTTTTATACAGCTTTATTGAGGTGTAAATTGCCGCATAATAAGTGGCAATATTTGTCCATGAACTTGGGAATGGATATCAGGGTTGTTTTAGTATTTGATAAATGTTGACAACACACATATACATGCATGTGTATTTCTCTGTGTGGATATATGCTATGCGAAGAATAATCCCCATAAAAAAAAGATACCCACCACTACAGAGTTCCCTTGTGCCTGTTCGAAACCCCTCATCCTGCCACCAGTTCTCTCCCCAGTCCGCCAGCAACAACTGATCTCATGGTCGCTATAATCAGTCTGCATTTTCTAGAGTATTATATAGATGAATCATTCATTACACATTCTCTGTGCCTGGTTTCTTTCACTGAGCATAACCATGTTTCAATTTAGTTATCTTATGATGTATATTGTAATTTGTTTATCTCTTCACTTGTGGCTGGACATTTGATATGTTTCTAAGTGGGGGTTATTAAAAATAAAGCTGCTGTGAACATTCACTTACAAATATTTTTAATTATATGTGTGAAATGGCTATAGCATATGGTAGATACAAGTATAATTATTAAGGATAATGTTAAACTATTCTCTAAATTAGTTCAATATACAGAAAATAGTCATACTAATTGTTTTGGTGCCTTTGTCTACTCATTCTAATATCTGTGTTAGTTCCTTGTGCTTTTCAAATAATTTATTTTTCATTATAGGTCATATTTTATGCTTCATCAAATGCTTGATAATATTTTATTAGATACAAGACTTTTTGTCACAATCTCAGCAGATCAATTACCAATGTTGTGGCTGAACCTGCCCTTGGTCCTCATTACGATAACATAACGTTCTCAGTAATAGCAATAAAAAAAAAAAGCTCAGTGGATTGAGCGCGGGCTGGGAACCAGACGATCCCGATTCGATTCCCAGTCAGGGCACATACCTGGGTTGTAGGCCAGGTCCCCTGTGAGGGCCATGTGAGAGGCAACCATACATTGCTGTTTCTCTCCCTCTCTATCTCCCTCCCTTCTCCTCTCTCTAAAAATAAATAAATAAAATCTTAAAAAAAAAAAAAGAAAAAAAAAACTGCGGAAAACAATTGTTTTTAATTACAAGTCCTGGAAATAACATAGCACGTCTGGGGCCATGCAGTGAGGTAGTGAGGAGAGAGAGAAAGGAAGACCAGGATTTCATTTTATTGAGGTCAAAGATGAGTGCCTAAGGTTTCCTGGACTCAGTAGTTTCTGCTTAAGAGCAAGAATTTAAAATTCAGGAAGATAAAAAACCAAGCAAAAAAAGCTGCCTAAATGGTCAGTTATCAAAATTAACCTAGATCACTAAAACAAAGGAGGTTTTGTGGGGAGAGAGGAGACCCCGCTTGACCCTGCCTAGTCCTGTGGCTGGCAGTGTGGTTATTGAAGATAACCATCTTTGAAGTGGATGCCTTTTGGAAGTAGATGCCTCAGCAATCAAAGCTTGTTACGCATTTGCATTACAAAAAGGCAAGCCAACTCTCAGGGCTTGTACTAACATAGGCCTTGTAAATTTTACTTTGTTGAGTACTGGATGGTTTTGTAATGTACAAATAATTTTCAGCCGTGTTCTGGGAAACAGTTAAGTCAAGTGGAAACAGTTTGGTTCTTTTAAATCTAAGCACATTTTCTAATTGTATTTTATGTTCACTTGCCTTTGACTATTTTTTCCTAAAAATTGTCTAGTGTATGGAAGTTTTCTCATTTTCTTAGATTTGCATTTACTTATAGTTATACTATAAATTGTTTATAACTTTCATATATAAGATAGTGTCTTTATTATTCTCAATATTTTCTATAGATGGACTGCAAATTAATCTAAACAAATTCTGTTCATGTACAAGTTTCTCTTCTGGTTTCTGTAACTTGCTTAACCAGAGGCAATTGTGGCAACGTCTAAAGACTAGATTTCTCTAATTTTACAGTTAACACAAGGCATCTAGAATATTCCAGTATAGTTGCTGGCCCTTATGCCAAGGTTTGGATTTATTTACAAAGTGTACATAATATAGGTAGATTTGTCCAGACCTGGCAAGACTGTGGGACACAGGAGTGGCTGAGTGAGGGAGGGGCCCTGAGGCTGTCGGAGGCGGGTGGCTCCCTTTCCTACATAAAGGGTAAACAAGTTAGTTTGACAGCATTGTGTTGCCCTAGCAACCAACCTAACCCAAGGCATGAGGACAGAGTTCCTGCCCCAGGCGGAAATGTGGCAGGAAAAAGCCTTGCACAGTCTGTACAAGGCTAGAGCATGATGGACAAAGGGAAAAGCCCTCCTACCCCCTTCTGGTTCCTGATTGAAGGGGAAAACAGAGGTCACAGAGGCACATGCACCTAAAGGTTAACATGGAGCAGTGGGATGTCCAGACTTGCCAGTGTAGCCTGGGAAAAAGGACAGGATTGGCTGTGGAAACGGGGCCCTTCTGGAACACACGGAAATCTGGGCCAGTATATATTGGAGAGAGGGCAGAGACTCAGTCTTCCTCGTCTTTTGAGATCTACTGACTCTCAGCTGGAGTGCTCACGGGCCAGCCCGGGGGTTGACAGTGTGGCTAGGACAGCCTTGGGTGCCGGAGCCCTGTGAATAAAGCCCCTACATGGCCAGCGGCAGCAACTGGCAGCAGCCCCAGGTCCCCAGAGAGGGAAGCCAGAGAGCCTTCCTCTTAGCAGCTCCTGGTGCAAATAAGGATGGAGCAGGATTTCTGAACACAGTTTCTGGTTCTGAGGGCAGCTAGGTTTTGCTTGTGTGCTATTGACCTGGAGTCGGAGAGTCTCCTATTACCGCAAAACTGCACAACATCTTAATATTAAGACCTTTTTCCTTCCCCATCATCTTTGTCTTATGCCTGTGTTGGAGGTGGGCAGCCAAACTCCGCTTTTGTTCAGTAACATACAAGACTACTAGGTTCACTAGATCTTATGCACAGTTCATTCATTAGTAGATTGTGCACATGTTACATTTCTAGCCACATATATCTAGTTTGACACTATTTTCACCAATAAAAGAATAAAAATGTTTAGCATTCATTTAGTCTATTAAAAAACCCTCAGGTGACTTGAGTTAAAGGTAACTGAAGCATTTGCAATAGCTACTTCTGAATTAAAATTTATTTGATTTAATCGTAACTAACATTTTTGTGAGTATATTCCACATAATGAAAATTATTTAAAAAGCTTATAGATTTAACTCTCCTCTCACACACGTACACTCTCTATGTCAAAATATGTTATATTACAAATCACATTTCACATGTGTATTCCTATTTTACTTTAATAGTCTGATTAGATGTTTTTGTTATTATTCTTTTAAATTAATTTTACTAATTTTTCAAAGAACCAGTTTTAAGTTTATTTTTCATTCTTCTTTTTGTTTTTTTTTTAAATCTCAGTTTCCTAAATGTTTTCTGTTTTATAAATTGATTTCTCCTATGTATCTTTATTAATCTTCTTACACTGAATGCTTAATTTCTTTATTTTTCTTCTTTCTTACATTGAAATAAAAATATTTTAGTCTTTGTGTTTTTCTCCAAAAGAACTTTGTCTCTCTAACTGAAGTATAAATATATACTGTCTAGTACCATCTGGTGTTTAAAACCAATTTTTTGTTTGGAAATTACAGAACTTATGCTTTAACAATTTTGCTTTTCTATTATTTATAGATATACAAATGGTTAATTTATCTCTCCTAAATCTTTTTTTATTTGCAAAATTAGTTTTAAGATTTCATCTTATTTTTCTTATTTTTTATCAATAACTAGCATGAAGATTATCTAGACATTATTTCATTCCCCGAGAGCCCCCGTAGGTGACCTCTGCTTGCTACCTGTAACAATCCACTTGCATGCTGTTAGAAGGTCCCTTTAGAGCTTAAACTGCAGGTCTGGTTGATGTGAATTTATATCACTAGCTGAGCAATGAATTAGATTAATTGGAAAGCATGCTAGAGCCATTGGCGGTTCAAGAGGAACTCATCTCTGTACTGTGTGTGTATGTGTTTGATGAAGCTGCTGCTTTCTACGCATTTCTTTCTCCTTAGGCTAAGTTAGGTCCTCTCTCCTTCTGGTTTCTTACCCTGCCTGGGTACTCTTCACATCCTCAGTCTTTCCACCTGCGATAGCACTGTGCAGTCCTTATGATTTACAAGTATCTCTGTCAAAGTGTTGATGACATTGAAAGAAAAGGGTATGTGACCTGCTGCTCTTGTGAACCAAGTCTGATGCTTGTCCCCAGTCCTCATCTACAATTCTAAAAATGTTAGAGGGATTATGTTAAACATGTCTCCACTTACTGTCCAAGGATGCTACTATTTCTCAGAAAAGCTGTACATAAGCCCTTAACACAGTCTCTTATCTTTCCTATTGCAAACAATGATTAAAATTAGCGTATTTTTAGCATGCTTAAAAAGAGTATTCATATTCAAAATTTATTTTAAAGTTATTAATCTAGTGTTCTTATTGTTCCATATCTCACATAAAAATTTCTAATATACCTCAACATTATTTCAGTTGAAATATTTAATTAGGTAATAAAATTATTTTTGGCTCTTTATTATTGGAATCTATTATTTTTATAATATTTTTAATTTCACATGTATTATATAGTAAATATTCATATATATTTAGATTTATCTGAACTGATTATGCTTTTTCATTGTTATCTCTATTTTTATACTACCATCAAAGTGATTTAAATACAGTGTTTTTATAACATATTTTCATACTTATTAAGGTGCTTCTCCTCAATAACATTTATTTTTCATTGTTATTCTTAAAATTTCTTCCAGATTAATTTAATTGCCATTTATTATACTCTACAAACTCCTTTGGTTATTTTGAAATGAAGTCAGTTGATTGACTCACTTGGGAAATAATGCCATTTTAAAATAAATTGGTCAAGAATGGTTATTTTGATCACTGTTGTTTGATGTTGTCTTAGATTTGCTACCTTAAAAGAGAGAATACTTAGAGGCGCATAGTTTTCCTCATTTTTTCAAATATCATCACTTTTTGTAGATACCAAAATTTGATACTTAGAAAATTTCAGAAGGTTAATTCAGAAACTATTCAAAATAATAAAGTCTACATAACCAGTTAATACATAATAAGAGTAAGCGTAAAATTTGATGCAAACTGTCCTGTTAATAATGAGAATTTTTATAGGTTACGACAATGTTTGGTTTATTATATAATGTCTTTATTTTTTATTCCTACCACAATATAGTATTTTTTCAGGTAGCCATCGCTCCTCAGATTCTAGGAGATCAATAATAATGTCACCAATCCAACACCTCTGGTCAATTCAATTTGAAGCCTGTCTGCTGAGGAGCTGTTAAGACAAAATTTTTGCCTCAGAAGAAAGAGAAGCCGGTGGGTCTTGGTAGATACTGCTTATAGAGTGAGCTTTCTCCAATCTGAAGGACCCTGAGCTCAAAGTCTTAATCTTCTGTAATAGCCTGCAAGAGGAATGCCCAATGTTGTCCAAGAGGAAGATATTATAGTAATTATCTTAGCAAAGAGACCTGCCTTAAAAGAGATAAACATTTATTTTTGATGTTTTTTGTTATACAAACAGTCTTCAAAGGATAATACAGTTGCCTTGTTTGCAAGACTTACAAAAATATGAGCTACTTGTGTAAAATTGTTTCCTAACAGTTTACAAAAAAATTGTAGAAGCATAGATAACACATAAATATTATATAAAAAGGGCCCTGATGAATTGACACAGAGCTAATCCAAAATAAACATTTCCCCCAAAAGATAGATTTATATTTCCCATTGCTCAGAAGACACTTGCTAACCGTACATTTACAAAGAAGGGTTTAATTTGCCCGGCTGTTGTAGCTCAGTGGATTGAGTGCGGGCTGGGAACCAGAGAGTCCTGGTTAGATTCCCAATCGGGGCACATGCCTGGGTTGCGGGCCAGGTCCCCAATGAGGGCCATGTGAGAGGCAACCATACATTGCTCTTTCTCCCTCCCTTCTCCTCTCTCTGAAAATAAATAAATAAAATCTTTAAAAAAAAAGAAGGGTTTAATTTGATGAAAGTATAAATTATTTGTGCACCTTTCAAAACGTTTGTCCAATTCATGACTGATCATAATTTTCATATGACATTTATTATATCTGATCAATTTAAAGAAAGTATCCTCATTCAATGTCTCTCTTTATTTAAGATTTTAAAAGCATTGTGTCATTTCAAGGAATTCTTGGCAATTTCTAATTCCAGCTTCAAAATGGTAATTGCATTTAACTATTAACATTGATATGTCACTTACACAATTGTTTACAACTTTATAGATGTAGTCATAACAGTTAATGGAAATTGATAAGCTTTTGCTTTTTTATGAACACTAATCTACTTGAAAATTGACAAAATTTTACTCTTGCTCACAGAAACACTAGGATAAATATAATAAAAAATACCAGTCTTAATTTGGTGTCTTTGTATCCCATAAATATATTCGTGAGATCTTAATGGCTCTCATAGTTTTTTTTTTATTTTAACTACATTTTTAATTTAAATCTATCTGATTTAACAGGTCTCTTTTAATGTCTTGTTGCATAGAACTGAATCAATTCACAGAGTAATGTTAAGAGAATATAGATTTATTAATAGTGGGTTAAATGATATGTTGGAACAAACAACAGAATAAAGGAGAGATGTTTTCACTACCCAAGAGCAGAAAATTTATTTTTATGTTGTATACAATAATATATAATGGAAATAGGCAATCGCTCTATTGAATGGCTTGGAACCACAATAAAACAAAACAGCTATGCATTTTCTTCCCCTCAACTATGGTTTGGAGTCATATCTGAATCATGGAAAGGAACAGCTAACCATTTATAAAATAAATGAAGTCCAACAGAATCACAAATGGCTAATATTCGCAAGGTGAGGGCATTGTTAATACAATATAATAAGTTATCAGTGATACCTTTTAGAATCTGTAAATCCCTAAGAATTAGAAACTCTGAGAAGAAGACAAATCTTTTTTTTAATCTATGTATCACACAGTTATATGAATCCTAGAGACAAGATTCATATAAGGAGCACAGTGCTGCGGCAGAGTGTAAAGAACTATAAAAATTCTTCCTAGCCTGGAATAGAAGCTCCAGTCAGACAGAGTATAAAACATTGTGTGGCAATGACAAAATTCAGGGCTGTGGAGTAACGTCTGTCTCAAGAGTAGTTGTTTCTCAAGCACAGCTGCGTAGTAGAATACTCTGGAGAACTTTCAAAGAGGCTGTTGCATAGGAATAACACTGGACTGATTAAATTCCCATTTCTGGGGCATGAGAGGGAAGCCAGTGGCTAGGTCTTGGGATTGACTAAATGCTCTTTTAGGAGTCTGCCTTTAAATTTGCATTATTGAAAAAGGATTAAGAAACTACTAATCAAGCTTTCTTGATTGTTAACTTCTGGATGTTTTATTTTTTAAATGGTTACAGATATCTAATACTGCTTCAGCATAGTCTGGTAATGAATAATATAGCACTGAGAATATTTTATGCCTTTTTTGTGGGTATAATTTTTTCTCAAGTATCAAAAGATAACAATACTTTTAAGTTTCTTTTTTTATACTCTTTTATCTTTGTTTCTGTTGAGGTCAGTTTTGTTAATTCCTTTATGTGTATTTACCAAATATTTTTTTTCATGTGATGTTTATTCATGTATACTGGAAGAACCTTCATTGTCTAGTGATATTTAAGAGTAAAAGATCATAATGATTATTTACCTGGCATAATTTTTTTGGTATCTGGTATAAAAATTGTTGATAGACTGCACACCCAATGGTGAATTCTTTTAGAGTTAGAAAATTGACTCAAAGTTCCATTTTTGTGGTTTGGGTTTGCCAAATGGCTGTATTTGTGTGGTTGGGGAAATCACACGTTTTTCAAATATGCCACCCAAGATCAAGGCTTGGAAGAACTAAGGGTATACACTTAATGCAGAGTCAAGTGCTTTCCTGAGAGTAAACGATACCCATAGAGGAAAACAGACCAAAACTCCTAAATTATACTTTGTTTTTATTTTTTCCAAATTTATTTAAATAACATTGGCATGTAACATTGTGCAAGTTTAAGGTAAACCACGTGATGATTTGATACACACATGTGCAAAATGATTACCACAATAAAGTTGGTTAACATAGTCATTATGTCTCATAAACCCATTTTTGTGAGGTGAGCATATTTATGATCTACTGTCAGAATATTTCAAGTACACAGTAAAATATACCTAACTATAGGCAACATGCTGGACATTACACCCCACATCGTAACTGGAAGTTTTTGCCCTTTGACCAATGTCTTCCCAATGTTCCTGCCCCCAGCCCTTGACAACCAGCATTCCGCTCTCTGGTCTATGTGTTTAGTTAGCTTTAGTCAAATCCACATATAAGTAGGGTCATGCAGTATTTGTCTTTCTCTGTCAGAGTTATTTTACTTAGCATAAGGCTCTTAAGGTCCCTCCAAGTTGTCTCTAATTGGAGGATTGGGCCTAATTATATATATGCCTATATATAATTTAATGTATGATATGTAATAAATATAATGCTATATAATTAATAAAATAAAATATATAATAATCATATTTAATCCATTCATCTGTTGATGGACAAATTGTTTCCTTATCCTGGCTATTATGAATAATGCTGCAATGCATTTGGGGGTGCAGGTGTCTCTCCAAGATAGAAACTTTATTTCCTTTGGATATATGAGTATTCTATATCCAGAGGTAGGATTCCTGGATAAAATATGGTAGTTTTGTTTTTCATTTTTGAGGAACCACCGTACTATTTTGTATAGTGACTTTACCACTTTGCATTATCATCAACAGTGCACAGGAATTCTTTTTTCTCCACATTATTGCCAGCACTTATTGTCTCTCACCTTTTTGATAATAGTTATTCTAACAGATGTGAGGTGATGTCTCATATTGGCTTTAACTTCCATTGATGTGGAGCACAACTATGATTCACCTCCTTACCAGTTCTGGCCTGGCCATTATAAAATCTTCTGTATCAGCCTTTAATACTTCTACTTTTTGGCCACTACAATCCCATCCATGATTTAAACAGAAGAGAGATTTTGTTCAAAATTAAATAAAATTTTCTTCATATAAAATAAATCATGTCAATATCATCAAGTCATGTGGATCATTCCTTCTCATAATTTAATTCTCAGTACAAAAGTCTTTTTCTTGGAGAGAACTAGCATGCCCTTACATGATCATTGTATTGATGTAATCTTTCATTTTAATCTATCATTATCCTATATCATTTATGTTATACTTGAAATCTATATAATTTATAATTATTTTTCTCAACTTTTCCTGTACATTATTCCAACTATTTAATTTCTTGCAGTTATACGGCACTAACATTTCCAGCTGCCTATGTCTGTTAAAAGTATTAACTTTGTAAACATCTAGAGATAAAATTTGGAGTCCTTTTCTTATTTATCTTTTTTTGAAATGTTTTATTTATTTTTAGAGAGAAAGGAAGGGAGGGAGAAAGAGGGAGAGAAACATCAGTGTGCAGCTGCTTCCCATGTGTCCCCCACTGGGGGCCTGGCCGGCATCCCAGGCATGTGCCCTGACTGGGAATTGAACCAGCAACCCCTTGATTCGTAGGCCTGTGCTCAATCCACTGAACTATACCAGCCAGGGCTCATTTATATTTTTAATTTGTGTCACATTTTCTTCATTGTATTTATTATTTTTACTGATTTTATTGAAGGGAGAGAGAGACCAAGAGAAAGGAAAAGAAAGAGAAATATCAATTTGTTGTTCCTTCCACTGATTTATGCATTTATTGGTTGTTTCTTCTATGTGCCCTGACCAGGGATTAAACCCACAGCCTTAGAGTATTGGGAGGATGCTCAAACTAACTGAGCTACCAGGCCAGGGCTCTTGATCATATTTCTGAATTATCCTTTATAGCTTCTTTCTTCTTTTAATCCCTGTTTTAATATACTTCTTTAGTTAAAATCCTTTTTATAGCTCTCTCAAATAATGATGTGTTCTCATGGGAAAAATATTTTGAAGATCCTTTAAAAATAACATTTAAATTCTAATTAAGTGTTTATTTCATGGGCATACAGAGAAATGAGTTTAAATAAGTAATTATTATTATGTGTATTTTAACTGCAGCAATTGAGTATGAGAAGTAATGAGCCAGGTGAAGTACACAAACAAGAGCTTTCCTGAGGAGTTCATCGGGGCCACTATGCTTAGTTTGGGAAAAGGACTGCAATGTTCAAAGTCAAGTTCAAGTACCAACCAAATTAAATGTTGTATTTTTCCTTGAAAATATTTTCAAGGTCATTGAATGAATACATATCTCTAATAGGTTAGAAAACTTTTAGGAAAGTATGTTAAATAATTGAGAAGAGATATCATATTATGAAATAGTTTTATTATAAGTTTCAGGGAGTCTTTTATGGCACTTGTTTCTTATATAATGTAATGACATAACACAGTGTTCCACACACATATATATCCATGAATTCTTCTACCAATATTACCCCAAATGAGCCCATGATCATATATGATATTTATCTTTTCTCAGATTCCAGGCGAGAAGAGGCACATATTCAGTAATTTGCATCTGTAATGAAAGTTCATGTTCTTTTTACTATCAACTTCCCAGCAATGTTTAACTAAGTTCAGGTCGGCAGTGACTATGCTTCAAGGTTAACATAAGAGTAGTTAAAAGAGTCAACACTAATGGAACCCTTAAATATTCCCTTATTTTATGAGAAAGAGGACTCATTTTTATGTATATTCTATATTGGGATTTCACTTAATATTTAACCTATATAAAGAATTCTGCTGTCTAATATTCTAAAAGCCATTATCCTTTTTCATACTTGATTTACTTTTTGTATTTTTAGGTATAGACATTATAAATCCTTTCTCTATCCTTCTCTACCCTGCTTTGTGCTTGGGAGGCTAATTTCACAAATTGAAGTATGCTACTTCCTTTGCCTTCTGGCTTCTAGTTGTATTCTTCCAATAGAGCTACTGGTAGGAGAGGTAGAATAGAGAAGTTGAGAGATTAATTATTTCTACTCTGTGCCTCTCTAAGACTCCAGGAGTACCCATGATTCATTGCATTCATTAGGGGGAATAAACCAGTAGGTAAAGATTTGGACTCTGCAATCATATCTTTCCTGTGTTTGAGTCCCAGCTCCACTCCATTTATAGGCCATGTAACCTTAGAAAAGTCACTTGCCTTCTGTGATCCTCAGTTTTTCTCATATATAAAATGGGGATAAAAATGTTTCCAGACAGGCAAAGAAACAGAAAAGACACAACCCATAACAATGAGAAAACAAAACAAAACACAATTAGTTGGAACTTACCTCAAACAAATATAAACTCTGAAATTAACACATGGGGTTGAAAACATTTTTATAAGTGTTTTCCACGTGTTCAGTAAGTAGGGATAGAAAAGGTATATAATACATTCAAATTGAACTTTTATTTATTAAAATCTACAATGTGCAGGTACTATAGGTAATTAATAGCAGATTAGACACCACGGGACACAAAACAATTTGTGATCTTGAACATATAGCAACAAAAGTTATCCAATTTGAAACACAGAGAAACAATTTTTAAAATAAAATGACAATCAGTGAGTTGGGAAATACCTCTGAATGGCCTTGTATATTTGGAACTATTGTGCCCAAAGAAGAGTAGAAAGTGGGGTACAAAAAAGATGTTTAAAGAAATAATAGCTGAAATATTTCAATAAATAATGTCTGACAGCTTTCAAAGCTTGGTGAAAATTATAAAGCACAGATCAACAAGCCAATACACCCCACGAAATAGAAACAGCAAGGATAATGTCAAAACCAGTGATACAGAGAAAAATATTAAAAGTAAACAGAGTACAGGGTAGTGTTACATACAGATTATCATATTTTTCATAGAAAAAAATGCAAATATGAGCACAGTGGAGAAACATTTTAAGGCAATAAAATAAAAATCTATTGAACCATAATTCTAAACCTTGTAAAAATATTTTTCTAACATGAAAGCAAAATATAGGAATTTTCAAACTTACCAAAACTGAAATACTCATCACTGAAAAAAATAAATGAAGTCTTTCAGGCCAAATAAAATGTTTTCAGATGGAATTAAGATCAAAATAAAGAAACAGAGAACACCCGAAATGATACTATATGGGCAAATGTATTATTGTTTTATTATTATTGAAACATTTAATAGATATTTGATTTAAAATAATTAAAAAGGTGTTTTGGTATTATAGTATGTGTATGACTAAAATGTATGCAAGTAACAGTGTGAAGATGTAAAAAAGCAAGAATTTTAGTTGTAGTTTCTTATACATGAAATGGTACAATGCCCCATTTGATATATTAAATGCCTGCAGTATATTAAAGTTATATAGTATATTATCAATGCTAAAGTAACGACTAAAATAACAAAACAAAATGTAGCTAATCAGTTAGCAAAGTGGATAAAACTGAATCATAAAAAATACTCACCTGAAACAAGTCAGAATAAGAGAAAAACTAAAATAAAGATAAGATACATGGAAAAATAATGGGCCCTGTCTGGTGTGGCTCAGTGGATTGAGTGCCAGCCTGTGAGTCAAAGCGTTGTTGGTTCAATTCCCAGTCAGGGCACATGCCTGGGATGTGGGCCTGGTCCCCAGTAGGAGGTGCACAAGAGACAACCACACATTGATGTTTCACTCCCTCTCTTTCTCCTTCCCTTTCCCACTCTCTAAAAATAAATAAATAAAATCTTTAAAAATTCTTTTAAAAATTTAATAAAAAATAATGGGATGATAGATTTTAACATAATCATGGTAATTATCACATATATCTGATTTAAACATTCCAATTAAATATTACAGAATGCCACATTGATTAAAATGCAAGACCCTATTATGTATTGCCTATAAGAACACACATGTAATATAAAGATACAAATCAGTTAAAATTAAAAATATACAAAGAAATATTGTGCAAATACTAAGTAAAAATAATAAATTCCACAAGAGGAAAAGGTAAGAACAACATGATGTGTTGACAAATAAATTTCTAGCTGTAGAACACTGAGTTATTTGTTTAACTGTCTGAACACTAAAGCTTCAATGCTTAGTCCACAGAATTGTCACAAGCCTTAAATGATGTATGTGAAGACATTTTAAAAGTTGTAAAGTGCCATACAAATGCAATACTAGATGGGAGCGATTAGCAACATCTCTCTGCCAGTATAGTGACTACTTAATGGTTCAAGGAAAAGAAAAGAAAAGCCAGAATTAATGGTAGTGGCATTACAGATAATTTGATGGATGTGGGCATTAATTTGGGGATATTATGGATCAAATTTGAGGGCTAATTAGACAAGTAAAAGAGAAGGAAGAGCTAGACATGACCAAGTTTTAAACACATATGCTGATAATAGCAGAGCCAGGGAACACTGGAATGAGCTCTATTTTGAACACTAGTGCAACATTCATAGGACATGTTTAGGAAAGAAGGCCAGATCGAAGTCTAGGAGAGTACCATAGGTAGACTCCTAAATTGCCCATACCCCACCCCTGATAGCTCTAGTTCTGTTATGTTTCCTGGCAACAGGATATGAAAAATTTAATTAAGGTTCTCAGTAGTCAACTTTGTGATTATTAAAAGAAGATTGGAGGTGATCTTAAATGAATCACATGAGCCCTTATAAGCAGAGTTCTATCTGACAAATTGCAGAAAGCAAAGTCATTGTGATTCTAAGCATGAGAAAGGCTAGGTGCACCGTTGCTGGCTTTGATGCACAGCACTTGTCTTGTTGATTGGAGGGACCAAGCACAAGAACTAGAGAATGATTTCTATGAACTGAGAACAATCCACAGGAAGCTCCATCTTAAAACCACAATGGTCTGGATTCTTTCATCCACATAAATGAGCTAGAAGATAATTTTTCTCAGGAGACTTCAGATGGCATTCTAGTCCTGCCAACATCTTGATTTCAGTTTTTTTTACCCTAACCAGAGAACCTAGGCAAGCCTACTGGTTCCTAATTTACAGAACTGTGAGACAACAAATGGGTGTTATTTATAAAAGAAGAAGAAGAAGGAAGAAGATGGGAAAGAGCAGGAGCAGAAAGAAGAAAGCATTAGTGGCTATATTAATCTTGGACAAAGAAGTTTTTAAAATAAAGAGTATTGCTAGGAGTACAGAAGGCCATTTAATAATGTTGAAGGAGTTAATACATCAAGTGGACATAACAATACTAAATGTTTATTTCCCTTATAACAGAGCTTCAAAACACAAAAAGCAATAGCTGATAAAACTACAAGGTGAAAAAGACAAATTCTCAATTATAGTTGAAGATTTTAATACCCTTCTTGATAATTGAGGAAATAAGTTGACAGAAAATCAGTAAGGGTATAGAAAGGCTATCATTTAATGTTATCTAATTGACATTTATGGACCTCTTAACCCAAAGCCATCAGAATACAAACTATTTTCAAGTACACAAGGAGCATTTACTAAGAAAAATCATATAACAAGTCTCAATAAATTTTAAAGGAGTCAGATCATACATAACATAGTCTCTGTTCATGATTAATTAAATTAATACCTAAAAACAAACAAACAACAATTCTCAAAAGTTTCCAAACCTCGGAAACTAAAATGTTTGTAATTTTTAAAACTAAATAAAAAATTTCTCAATAACCGTGGGTTCAAGATTATAAGTGAAATAAAAAGTATATTTGATGTAAACAAGAATAAAAATATAATACATGAAAATCAAAAATTCTGCTAAAGTAAGATTAAGTGGAAATTTTTAATACCAAATGCTTATATTACAGAAGGAAACTCTCAAGCTAATGATTTCATTTCTCCATAAGTAACTAGAAACAATAAATAACAAAAATAAATAAAATTAAAATGTATAAAGAAAAATTGATTAATTTATAAGTTAATTCTTTGGGATAAAAGATGGTAAAACTTCTAGTTAGACTGATCATAGAAAAAAATGAAGACACAAATATTCCAATATCACTAATGACAGAGGTGATACTACTATAGATTTCACAGATATTAACAGGATAGTAATACTAAGTTATAAAAAATAACCCAGTAAATGTGAAAAAGTAGATATAACAGTTAAATTCATTGAAAGACACAAATCAGCTTCCAAAGCACACTTAAGAAGAAATATGTAACGTGAATAGTCCTACATATGTTAAAACAATTTAATTCATGGTTAAAAACTTTCTCTAAAACAACACTCTCGGACAAATGAATTCTATGGTGTGTTCCACAAAACTTTTAAGAATGAAATATTATAAATTCCAAACAAACAGAATATTTCTTAATTTATTCTATGAATCCAAAGTCATGATGACAACAAAATAAAACAAAATCATTACGATGAAAAAGAAATCAAAAAACTATATCCTTCATAAACATAGATACAAAAGTTTTAAACAAAATTTTGATACATAAAATTCAACAATATGTAAAAAGGTTAACTCATGCCAACCGAGTAATATTTATTCCATTTAGATTTATCCCAAATTTAGATTTATTCTAAATTTCAATCAGTATAATCCATCTTATTAACAAAGTATAAAAGAAACACCAAGCAATTATTGCAATAAAGATGGAAAAATTATTTCACCAAATCCGATCTCCATTCTTGATGGAAATTTTCAGCTAACTGAGAAGAAAACTTAAGAAAGGTATCAACAGCTGACATACTTATTGTTGAAAAAATTAAAGGGTTCTACCCTGGCCAGGTGGCTCAGTTCGTGGGAGTACATCCCTTACACCACAAGGTCGTGGCTTCCATCCCTTCCATCCCAGGTCAGGGTGTGCTCCGAGGTTGCAGGTTTTATCATACAGGAGGCAGCCTGTCAATGATCTTTTTCCCCTCTCTCTTTCCCTTCCTGTCTCTCTAAAATCAATAACAATAAACATATCCTCTTGTGAAGATTTAAAACAATAAGAAAGAATTAAAGCTTTCTCCCTGATACTAGAAACAAGACAAGGATGTCTGCTTCCCCCTCTATTGACACTTAAGCGGAGGTTCTAGTATGGTGGGAAAGAGAAACGGTCATTCTGATTGCAAAGGAAAAAGAACAATTGCCTTCTTTCACAGAGAAAAGATCATCATTATTTAAAATCTACATAAACTTTTAAGAGAACTAATGAGTGGGTTTAGCAAGGACACAGGGACAATATCAATATATAAATTCCATATAATACTATTTTCAAACCACCAACAACTGGGAATTGAAATTAAACATCCACTTTACAACAGCATCAAAAAAAGTATAAATGACTTAAGGACAAATTTGACAAAATACATGCAAGACCTTTTCCTGAAAATTGTAAACTGGCCCTGAAAGAAAATTAATGTAGAGATTTACCTTGATCCTGAGTCAGAAGACTAAATATTGATAAGATCTTCCCCAAATTTAGCCATGGATCTAATGCACTCTCAGTTAAAATGCCAGTAGTATTACATGGAAATTGAGAAGCAGATTATAAAGTTCATATGAAAATAAAAATCCTCCAAATTATCCTTTCAAAAATATATTTTTAAAAAGACAAATTTGGAATATTAAAAATAACATGATTTCAATGATGATTATAAAGTTATAGTAATCAAAAAATAAGTTATTGGCATCAAGATGGACAAATAGACTGATGAAACAGAATAGAAAGTCTATATATAGGCACACACATACATGGATAACTGACTCTTACAAAGATTCAAAAGTAATTCAGTGGAGAAATTATAGACTTTTCAACAAATGATGGAAGAACAAACAGGTCGGGGAGTGTACATGAGGCAACCAGTCAGTGCTTCTCTCCCGCATCCATGTTTCTCTTTCTCCTTTCCACTCTCTCTTCCACTCTCTTTAAAAGTGATGGGAAAAAAAAAAAAAAAGTTCTCGGGTAAGTATAAAAAACTAAAAATATAAATTAAAAAATTAAAAACTTCTTTTGAAAAGACATTACTAAGACAGTGAAAAAATAGCCACAGGCTAGCAGAAAATATTTGCAAAGAATATATCTGATGAAGGATTTGTATCCAGAAAATGAACTTCTCAAAAGTCAATAACAAGAAAACAAACAACATAACACCAAAAATTGAGTAAAAGTTCTGAAGAGATTCTTCACCCAAAAAGATATGTAGATGGTAAATAAGCCCATGCAAAGATTTCCACAATATCATTAGGAATTAGGTAAATGCAATTAAAACCACAGTCACGTACTACTACATACCCATGAGAATGGCTTATCAGGGGTGTTGCACCCGTGGCCCACCCATGAGCCGTATGTGGCCTAGGATGGCTATGAATGTGACCCAACACAAGATTGTAAATTTACTTAAAACCATTTTTTGCTCATCAGTTTTTGTTAATGTTTGTGTATTTAATGTGTGGCCCAATAAAACTCTTCTTCTTCCAGTGTGACCCAGAGATGCCAAAAGGTCGGGCACCGAATTAAAAGACTGAGCATACCAAGTGTTGAAGAGGAAAGGGAGACACTAGACAAACAGGAATGTAACATGATTTCACTAGTTTGTAAAGCAGTTTGTGATTAAAAATTTAAACACAATGTAATCCAGTTATTCTACTCCAAAGACTTTGCTGAGGAGATTATACATGCCAATACTAAGACTTGTACACAAATCTCTATAACAGCTTTATTTGTTATACCCCCAAACTCAAAGGAAATCTCACCCTTTCCTTTGTTGGTTCTGTGGGAAAACAGGAGATGGGTACATCCAAGATATTGATACTATAGCTTTATTTTGATCAGAATCTGTGCAGAAAATTACAGCTAAGGAAAATATCGACACGTCTGTATCAGACAACTAAGTTAGTTTACGTGGGTTTCCCTTCAAATCTCCTTAGCTTTGCAGTCAGCAGGAGGTAATTTTCCTGAACATTTTCAATTAGTTTTAAATTAAGACCTTGGGCTGATACCTGGGCTTTTCCAACAGGACATCCACCTGGAGTAATGTTTTCTGAGCACTGTTTCATATAACTGCTCCATTGTTGTGATCAAAACAGCGACTTCACAGCTTTAACCTCCCTTCCAGAGAAGCTTGTTCCTCTCCCCCTGAAGAGCTGGGGTGCACAGGAAGAGCGAAGAGGCCAGCAAGGGGGAGCCTTAAGGCAGTTGACATTTCCACAGATGAACCCATGAGACCTTCAGGTTTAACAATGCAGCTCTCGTTTTAGTACTCTTGCTAGGTAAATTTAAAAATATATGTGAGACTTAAATTTTTTTCTTTTTTTTTTTGTTGGGAATATAATTTTCAAGGTATTTTGGAGTCAAATTTAGCAATAAATATATTTTTACTTTTGCATCTATTTCATTCTCTTCATGCAGATGATCCTAATAAAAATGTTTGAGAAGTTGTAAGTACATGGGTTCAATAAAGCATTACCATCCTTTATCTTTATTTATATGTATTTAACATTATTGTGAGACTATATTGTGCCAGACACTGTATTCAGCATATGTGTCCAATAAATGATTATTGAATGGAAAAACAAATGAGTGAAATTTTATGCCTTTAGAGATTTGATGACATGTATGCTTAACTCAGAAATTGCTTTCACTACCTTTCATTGGAGATTATTTCATAATGATGCATACATCCTTAAAAATTAATTTAATTTTTATTGTTTTTAACATGTTTTACCCAGTGTTTCTTAAATGTGAACCTGTGGTAAGAAGTGATTTAGGTGACATTTTTTTAAAGAACTTGTTTATTTCTTCTGTATGTACTATTATGGTGTGCAACTAAATTATTAAGAAGATTTTAATTATATTCAATGATAAGTAATTTGTTTATGATAAGTTACTTTGTTGTAAGGATGTTTTTCATCTGCTCAGTCTACCATGAAATCTCAGGGAGACATTATAACCCAAGCATTTCATCTTCCAATTCTTATAATTACTTAGACTGAATTTTGCTGAAGTTGTTCCTGTTTCTGCCTTGCTCTGTTCTTACTATTCAGACAGTGGATATTGTCATTTCATCTGTATTTAACAGTAAGTCTTCCATTCTCTAATATGAACATATTGACCTCAATTAGTCTTACAAATCAGATTAGCCTTGTTGGCTTCAACCATTTCAGTTATTATGAAATAAAAGAGAAAAAACTATATTCTAAGCAGTTGCCTTTACAGTAGCAATACTCAGAGGACTAGTGTGCTTGCAGAGTAAAATGGTTTTTCTCCTAGTAAGATTTAAGCTGATCTGCCTTATGAGCCTAGTGAAAGGGATGAATTGTGACCTTCATCTTCACCCTACAGTAAAACAGCTCTCCTCAGGACTAATCAAAGTGGTAAAACAAGAACTTACATGCTGCCCTAAATCCCCATATTTGTGCTCCAGTAGGAATCATGTGATGAGTAACTGATGCAAACATCAAATTGCACTAACCAGACTACCAAGCATGGTGGAGAGACTTTCCCCACCTCCAAATATTCAAAGGATATTTCTTTCCTTCTGGTAGTTTAATGACCCAATCATGTACATAAAGTCTAACGTGAACTATTTGAAACAAGTGCTCACCTTTCATGAGACAGAATATTTTAAAATCAATAGTCAACACAGCTTTCTGATTTTTTGTAAACTTTATCACATATTTTAAATTAAATATGAATTAATTTAAATTAAATTAAATAATTAAATAAAATTAAATATTAATTTAATTTTTAAATTAAATAAAAAATTAAATTAAATATGTGTAAAGGTCTTTTACTTTTTTCTATTTCTTCAGCTCAGATCCCTCTGCAATGTGAATTTAGAATTTGCTTTGTAATTGAATTATCTTTAGATGTTCTAACATTTGTAAATAACAAGCAAAATCTGGGGTCAATTACTTCAGAGTCATTTGTTAATTACGTATTATTAACTAAGCCTGGCCAAACAAGGGTCATCGAAAATCCTAGCTATGGCAATGGTAGAAGGAATAAATAAGTGAAGGTCCATCGCCTTTTTTATTTTGATGAGGCGTTTACTCTTATATCCAAGCCTTTCTGAAAGAAACTGATTTCAATGTGTTTCACTGGGCCTTATTTTGTAATTATGTATGTGTCCTTGACGAGAAAAGTAGAAAATTATTTATGATTGCCTGTTCAGGCAACCATTTGCAAAATTCTGTATGCTATCGCCCTTTTGATGAACCCCAAAGTTTTGTTATCTCTGCTGTTCTGTGTCCTTACAACAAAATGCTTCAATTCAGAGTTCTATTTGTATGAAAACTGACTTAAGCTGTCTGTGGCATCAAGGAACATGTATAAAGGACACATGGACAAAGCCAAAGGGGAGTAGGAGGGTGGAAGGTGGGGATGGGTGAGATGGGAGTGGAGTGGTGGTGGGGGAAATGGAGACAACTGGACTTGAACAATGATAAAAAATAGTTTAAGAAAGTAAAAAAAAAAAAAAAAAGAAAAAGAAAAAAAATGTAACTGGCCCGGGCCAGGGCAGTTTAACAAATGTTAAGATCGTAGCACTCCAAAACCAGACAGACTGGATTCCGATCTTACTTCCTCAATATTTGGGATGTGTGCTCTGTAAATTATTTTCTTTATCTCCAAAATGGAGATAGAGTTTGGCCTTACATGATTATCACAAAAATCAAAAGAGCTATAAAGTGCTTAGTACAAATCTTGGTGCATACTATACTCAATAAATTAGATACTTTAATTAGCACAAAAATCATTAAAAATAAATAAAAATAAAAGTCATCAATAATCCCCCCAAAATAAATATCAATTAATCAATCATTCAATAAATAAATCGAGACTGGCTTCAGTCTCAAAGGACCCATTGCTTCTGAATCTTCACTCATATTTCTCTTACAATGTTTCTTGGTATGAGAAGCAGATACGGAGGACAGCAATGTCTAGCCAGGTTGCATTGCCACTCTGAAGGCTTTTTAACTTCTAAAACCACTTCACCATATTTGAAATTATAAGTGTGTAATTGTTGTTCTCTGAGGACAATTACAAAATGTCTAGCTTCCTCCTTTTTAATAGTTTAATATAATTTTATATTTAATCTAAATCCACAATATCCAATTTATGATATTCTTACCTCAGCTATCCATTCCATTTATTTCCCTCTAACATTTTTCTGATATCTGTTATTCTTGTCTTATGTTAATTGTACATAATCTTTGACATTGTTATACATAGAAGAAACCAAATGAGACAAAAGGTAATGATGCCTACCCGGCACTGTCCAGGTGAGTGCTGGGATTCAAGGTTAATGCCAAGCAAACTTGATGCAGTCTGCAGTCATGTAAACTTTACCTTGAGGAGATGCCACTTAAAATTCAAATAATATATCCTGCACCTCTTATTATAAAATTATTGTCACAAAAATGATGATAATTTTTATTTCCAAATAATATGCCCAAAAGGATAGAAGTTCCTTCCTGAAGAATGCCCTTGTTTGTTTTGGAAGTTTTCTTTTTGGTGTAAAATATTAAGCTAGACGTCACATTATAATTAAGTTTTCATGCAGCCGTCCTTCCAAGTCAAGCATTTTGGTCCATTTGACAGTGGTATTTGTTATTATAAATTGATGAGTTAATATTCTGGAGTTTCTTCTTCTCACTCTTTGTGCTACAGACAGGGCAAGTTGGAGAGGGACGGCAGAAGCTGGATGTTGGGAGAGAGGGAAAATTGGGGAGAACAAAGTTGCAAACCTGAGACAACTAAGAGAGATGAGTTTCAGCAGAAGGATGGCAATACTCTTTTCTTTACTGAAGACTTACAAGGTTGTGCCTGGACATAGCAGTGGATATGTTCTTTCAAAGTAGTGTCTGAGCTTCTTCCAATATATACTGAGAAGTGGAATCACTAGGGCATAAGACAGTTCCATTTTTGTTTTCTTAAGGAAGGCTTTTTAAATGTACTGCTGTAGCTTTAAAGGCAGTGTGATTAACAGGTTCCCAGCTCAGGTTCTTCAGCCACTGATTGAGAAGCAAAGGGAGTAGTGGGGGTAGGGCTTCAGACAATAAAGATCATTTGGTAAAGAGAATGGTTTTCTGGTCTGACTAATCTAAAGAGAGAAGGATCTAGACGTAAACAGAGGTTCCTGGTTATGGATTCTGCTCAACAGGACCCCAGGAGGAACGCTGCTAATCCTAGTCATGAGGAAATGACACAGATGAAGGCCCAGTGAAATGCCTTTATACTGTGTCTGTAGCATCTGCACTTTGCCTGGGTTACAAGGCAATGATCCCAGTCCTGGACCAGAGCACAGTGCTAGGCATTTGTGTTGTTTGCTACTTCACAACTATCTAAACCAAAGAAACAAAACTCAACACTCATCAAGTGGTACCTAAATTTCTTTCATTTTCTTTCTTTCCCAGCGTCATGGTTTTAAGGGTGGAATTGTGAATGCATGTTGAATGCTGACATACTTCTTACAATGCTTAACATTTAAACATTTTAAAATATGTTTTCAATGGAGTAGAGAAATTACAGTCTCATAGAATTCTGATAAAATTTTAAAAATTTTGTAAGCACTTTGGAAAACAATTTAACATTACTTTTTATGTGTATATATACTGTGACCACCAATTTTATTACTTGATATGTACCCAAAAGAAATATATAAACAAATGTACAAAGAGGCATAAAGAGGCGTTGATTGAAAAATGAGTTGTAATTACCAAAAATTGAAAAAGACTTAATCAGTTAAAATTATAATAAATTCGTATTTTCTTATATTAAATCCAAAGTGAAACAAATAATAATATGAATCATTTCATGTACAATCAAAAAAGAAAAATAATTAAAATATGAAAGAATGTCTTTAATATGGTTATTTATGGCCCTTGAATATAT
Organism: Micronycteris hirsuta; assembly: GCA_004026765.1. Lineage (NCBI taxonomy): Eukaryota > Metazoa > Chordata > Mammalia > Chiroptera > Phyllostomidae > Micronycteris > Micronycteris hirsuta. Next base: position 71,432 of record PVJI01002031.1, read on the forward strand.
CATATTCTTCACACTCTATTTACTTTAAAATTTATTACAACAATTACAAGAAATTGTTATTTATCTGTCTATCTATCTAAAGTTACATTGTGTGGCATATGAAGTCAAAATTCCATGGATTTCTCAGCACAGTTGAAATTACCTGTTTTTAAATATCTTCCTTTCTTAGTGTCTAAAAGCATTTTATTGTTTTTTTTTTGAAGAACGGAAATTGTATTCTACAATGATGAATAGTTATTTTATATTTATACTTCATTCTCTTTTTCTGTGCCTTTCTATACAGAAAATAACATTTAAATCCAATGCTAAATTAGAGCATACGCTATTTAAAGTCTATAAATATCAACTAAACTCAGCACGGGAACTAACAATTATGACAAAACTCAGATGAAATAGGAACAGCTCCCACCAAGCACACATGGGCATAGACAATGACAAACATGGTGCTAATTTCTCAGCTATATAGTGATGTGAGATACCATTAATTTCAACTTATTCTTATTTCAAAATTCTAATATGTCAAAATATGCATATTAGAGTCAGTAAAACATGGTCATAAACAAATTGCAATGCATACAATGAAAGAAAAATCTAGAAAATTGAAGTGGAAAATGCCTCATGGACTGATCAATGAAAATTAACATTGCAAATAAATGTAGCATTCGTGTAATATACAAACACACTTAAGGTATATGAAAGTTCTCATAGTATCATAAGTAAATAATTGACTAAATAAATACATGAGGGATAACAGCAGTCTACTGTCAAAGAATTCAAGAAGGTGAAGCACAACTCCCCTCCACAATGTATGAGGGCTTTGGATTATGATTTTTCACTGAAGAATACGTATGTAAAAAAGGGGTAACTATAGTGCAGAAAGCTGACAAACACTACATGGACCTTATTATCAAGGTGAACCTCAACAATGACACCTTATATTAATAATAGTATATACCCTAGCTATGATGTGATGAAAATAGCACTTCTGTAAGCTTCCAAAAAGCAAACAAAAAAACCATAATCCACTTTATTTATGAAATAAAAATTAGATAAATACCAATTGTGGGACATTCTTCAAAATATATGACTTGTACTCCTCAAAACCGTCAAGATCATCAACACAAAGCAAGTCTGAGAACCCATCACAGCCAAGAGGAGCCCAAGGACACAACGGGGAGACTAAATCCAATGTGGATCCTGGATATGTAAACAAACATAAATTGTAGTTAATAATGATGTTACAATATTGGTTTATTATTGTTACAAACAAATCATATTGATGTGTGATATTAATAACACTGAAACTGAGAAGATACATGAGAACTTATACTATCTTTCTAACTTTTCTATAAATCTAAAGACATTATAAAATAAAAGTTTATTAAGAAAACATTCATGTGAAACTATAGTACACAGCAGATAAAAAATGTAAGAAAATAAATTCAAACTACACAATAGAGAGAAAATAAATGTAAGAAAAAAGTGAATAAGTGTAAAATAAATGTAAAATAATTAAATAAATCTATAGAAAAATCAAGTATCATGTAACAACATAAAATAAATCATAGCTGAAATATAATAATAATAATGATGAAATTCATGTTACTTTTTAAAATTACTTTATTGTTCTTTGATTACAGTTATCTGCCTTTTCTCCCCTCCCCACCTTCCCACCCCATCCAACCCCACCTCCCTCCCTTGCTTCCACCCTCCCCCTTGGTTTTGTCTATGTGTCCTTTGTAGTAGTTCCTGAAAACCCTTCTCTCCACAATCCCCTTCCCCTTTCCTCTGGCTATTGTTAGATTGTTCTTAATTTCAATGTCTCTGGGTATATTTTGCTTGCTTTTTCTCTTTTGTTGATTATGTTCCAGTTAAAAGTGAGATCATATGGTATTTGTCCCTCACTGCCTGGCTTACTTCACTTAGCATAATGCTCTCCAGTTCCATCCATGCTGTTGCAAAGGGTATAAGCTCCTTTATTCTCTCTGCTGTGTAGAATTCCATTGTATAAATGTACCATAGTTTCTTGATCCACTCATTTGCTGATGGGCACTTAGGTTGCTTCCAGCACTTGGCTATTGTAAATCGTGCTGCTATGAACATCGGGGTGTATAGGTTCTTTTGGATTATTGTTTCAGGGCTCTTAGGGTATAATATCAGCAGTGGAATTGCTGGGTCAGAAGGCAGTTCCATTTTTAGTTTTCTAAGGAAATTCCATACTGCTTTCCACAGTGGCTTCACTAGTCTGCATTCCCACCAACAGTGCACTAGGGTTCCCTTTTCTCCGCATCCTCTCCAACACTTCTTTGTTGATTTGTTTATAATGGCCATTTTGACAGGTGTCAATAGATGTGGGAAAAGCATTTAATAAGGTACAGCACCAGTGAATGATAAAAACACTCAGGCAAGTGGGAATAGAGGGAGCATTCCTCAACATAATAAAGACCGTATATGAGAGACCTACAGCCAACATCATACTCAATGGGCAAAAACTAAAATCTTTCTCACTAAGATCAGGAACAAGACAAAGTTGTCCACTATTACCACTTCTATTCAACATAGTATTGGAAGTTTTAGCTACAGAAATCAGACAAGAAGAGGAAATAAAAGGCATCCAAATTGGAAAGGAGGAAACAAAACTGGCATTGTTTTCAGATGGCATGATAGAGTACATATAAAATCCTACAGACTAAGCAAAAAAAAAAAAAAAACTACTCGACTTAATAAATGAATTTGGCAAAACGGCAGGATACAAAGTCAATATCCAGCAATCAAAGGCATTTTTGTATACCAACAATGAAACATCAAAAGCAGAAATCAGGAAAAAAATCCTCTTTGTTATAGCAACAACAACAGCAAAAAATACCTAGGAATAAACCTAACCAAAGAGGTAAAAGACCTGTACTCAGAAAACTACACAACACTGAAGACAGAAATCATGGAAGACACAAACAAATGGAAATGTATACCATGCTCATGGATCAGAAGAATCAACAGCATCAAAATGTCGATACTACTAAAGCAATTTATAGATTCAATGCAATCCCTATCAAAGTACCCATGACATATTTCACAGATATAGAATAAACACTTCAAAACTTTATATGGAACCATAAACAACCCCAAATACCTTCTGCAATTTTGAGAAAGAAGAGCAAAGGAGGAGGGATCACAATACCTGATATCAAACTGTATTACAAGGCCACTTTCATCAAAACAGCTTGGTACTGGCATAAAAGCAGATAGGTAGACCAATGGAACAGAATAGAGTTCCCAGAAATAAACCCAAGTCTCTATGGTCAATTAATTTATGACAAAGGGAGCAGCAGCATAAAATGGAGTAAAAATAGCCTCTTCAATAAATGAAATGCATGTAACACTTGAAGCAGAAAAATGCAGAACAGAAATTTCAGGAAAACCATCCAGGCAATGAAGAAGACAAATGTACTATGTTAGCCTCTCCCCCAGTGAAGGAAATTATATAGATTAAAAGTATAAGGGTAATTGGAAACTAAGGAAAATATTTTTGGAAAGAAAACCCTCTAACTATTTCAGCAAAGATTGAAAAAATGATATACACCCTGCTCTTGTAAGTAACCCTTTACATAGACTACCCACAATGCCTGGGTTGACTTTATACCAATGTCAAGTGAAATAAAAAAGGATATAATTATTAAAATATACATAGTTATCAACAATTAGAAGTTATAACTGTATTAAAGTATTGTGTGGTTAAATAATTTACAACTGCTCAAATATATATTTTGCTGTTATTACAAAGCATCATCATAAAAATTTTGTAGTAACATGAAATAATTAATATAATGGTCAACCAAAATCAAAATAAAAATGTTTGCAACATTAGTATAAATCTAAAATTACATAATAGTATTTAGAATTTAAAGAGAAAACTTTTGCTAACATTATATGTAGTAATGTTTCTTGTTATAATTACAACTTAGATATTATTACAGTATGTGGGTAAGTTAAATTAGAAAAAAGAAAATTTTGTTTTTATAGTTGAATAATTCACAACTAATACAAACATCCTTTTGCATATCAAGACTCTTTCTTCTCATTTCTCCCTCTATAGAAAAAATTTTATAAACAAATTTCAGGATATATCATGTGATAAGTTATAAAATATATCGTAGCCCAAATCTAATGAACTAATACATACTAGAAAGACTCAATAATATATTTTTCTTTTATGTCACAATGCATATACTGTTCAATGAGACAGAATAAAACTTTTTATTTTCTATTAAGAAAGTTTGTGCCCTGGCTAGTGTAGCTCAGTGGATTGAGCATGGGCTGAGAACCAAAGGGTCGCCGGTTCGATTCCCAGTCAGGGCACATGTCTGGGTTGCAGGCCAGGTCCCCAGTGGGAGCCACGTGAGAGGCAACCACACATTGATGTTTCTCTGCATTTCTTTCTCCCACCCTTCCCTTCTGTCTAAAAAAAATAAATAAAATCTTAAAAAAAAAGATAATGTGTGAGGACTCATGAGGCTTCATTTTCTATGTATATAAAATGTGATTACGTGTTTATCAAAACTTGGACTTTTATCACCATAAATAACTACATAATAAGATTAATCCTGATTTCCAAAATCAAAAGTATTAAACATGGACATCAAAGTGACTCATAGTCCAGCATTTTTTTCTGAATTATCTCAGCTTCAAGTTTCAGCTAGTTTTGTAGAAATATGGTGTATTAATATGTTGAAAATAGAATCCTTATGAACCTCCTTTATTTCAGACAAAATTGTGAGCTTAGTGATGCTTACTATTGAAAGCGATAGAGCTCAGTAATTGAATTTAAATAAGATGATTCAACTATTTGCTTCACTTAAAACTTGAAAAATAATGTTTCAGTAAATAATGTTTTCATTTATACATGAGAATAGTCATTTCAAGAAAATTGTATTATGAAAGTTAGGTAATTTAAAGTAAGTGAAATTTTAAACTAAAACAGCATACCAGGCATTAACTTCTGTTGGCTGAAGTTTCTCTTTTTCAATTAGATCTTTAAGTCAAAATTTTGTCTCTCAAAAAGACTAAAGAAATAAACCACTTTGATAACACAATTCTTTTTGTGACAATTTGTACTATTTTAGTTTTAAACTTTTTGATTTCAAGTATACAAAGATGTTATTTTTTATTTTGTTACTGTTTATCCTTCTATCCAGTGTCAGAGCATTGTGTTACATTTTGGTACATTGCGTATAACGTAATTTGCTGTATTAACTTTTTCTAAAGGGTACGGTATTGTAGTGCTAAGTCCATCCACACTGTTGGGCAGCCAGTCTCCGAACTTTTTCATTTTGCAAAACTAAAACTCTAGACACATTTGTAAAGGAAAAGTATCTGCTTCTCTTCTTAATATTTTCAGAATAGTTCACTTCTAAGACTAGATACGTGGATTTTTCCCACATTAAACAATTCTCTAGTTTTCTACAGACACCAAATGGGTCTCCTGCATTTCAATTCAAGTCTAACACTACCTGGAGTTAGCATAAGATCCCACAGGTTATGGGGTCCTCTTAACATGGCTCCCTGCCCCTCATTTCAGATGTTAATCACAAGCCCAGGTGATCAGCTTTACTTCTGTCCATCTGCCTATAAATCAGAGATTCCAAAGACTCTCTTCTCAGGTTCAATAATTTGCTAGAGCAGCTCACAGAATTCAGGAAAACAGTTTATTACAAAAGGATAAAACTCAGGAAAAGCAAGATGAAAGTTATGCACAGAGCAGGGTGTGTGGGAAGGGCTGGAGGAGCTCCCATGCCCTCACTTGGAGGGCCAGCTCCCGCCGCTTCTGTATGTTCACCCACTGGGGAGCTCATAACCCCCTTCATTTAGGAATTTTTAAGGAGGCTTTACTACAAGGATATTACTGATTAAGTCGTTGGTCATTGGTGATTAAACTCGGCTTCTAGCCCCTCTCCTTTATGTGGACTTCAGAGGTGGGGCTGAGAATTCCAGCCCTCTAATAACATAATTAGTTCCCCTGGTTACTAACCCCTCCTCCTTAGGGGCTACTCAACAGTGACAGTCACCTCATTACCATAAACTGATGTCTGGTTGAAATGGACCTGTTATAAATAACAAAAAATACTCCTTTCGTTTGCATGGCTCTGCAGCCCTTTCAGAAATGGAGGACACAAGACCAAATATTATAATAAAAAATGTTTCACTTAGCACTTAGGAAATGACAAGAATTGTAGAAGTTGTGTGTCAAGAATGGGACAAAGAGCTAATATATATTATTGTAAATTACAATTTCACACAATTAAACAGCTCTATATTTTCCTTCCTCTCTGACCCTTGGCAACCACCATTCCACTTTCTGTTTCTATGAATTTAACTATTTTAGGTATCTCCAAGAAGTGGAATTATAGAGTATTTCTCTTTTTATGGCTGCCTTATTGTGCTTAGCAATAGCGTTCCCAAGGTCCATCTACGTTATAACATGTGTCAGGATTTCTTTCCTTTTTAAGTTTGAATAATAACCCAAAGTACGTCTGTGCCACATTTTGTTTTCCTGTTCTGTGAATGCTGTTATAACCATGGATATGCAAATATTTCTTTGTCAGTCTACTATAAATTCTTTTGGATGTATACTAGAAGTGGGATTGCTGGGTCCTATGGTAATTCTATTTTTAATTTTTTAAGTAACTGCCATATTGTTTTCCTTAGTGGTAATACCATTCTACATTCCCAACAATAGTGCACAAGAATTACTATTTCTCCATATCCTCATCAACACTTGTTATTTTCTGTTTTCTTTTTTAAGTAGTAGTAACCCTAATGTATATGAGATGATATTTTATTGGGTGTTTTTTTTTTGCATTTTTCTAATGATTAGTGTCATTGAGCATCTTTTAATGTGTTTGTTGGCTAATTGTATATCTTTTTTAGAGAATATGTATTCAAGTTTTTCGTCATTTTTTTGCAAATTATTTGGGTTACATATTTCGTAATTGTTAAATTATCGAAGTGTTTTTTTACATATTCTGGATGTAAACCCCTTATCAGATATATGACTGGCAAATAGTTTTCTTTATTGCACGAATTGCTTTTTAACTCTGTTGATTATGTCTTTTGTTTTGTCTTTAATTCTCATTTTTTTATTTTTTAAAATATTTTTTTCTATTTATTTTTTCAAAGAGGGGAAGGGAGGCAGAAAGAGAGGGAGAGAAACATGAGTTTGTAATTGCCTCCTGTGTGCCCTGTACCAGGGACCTAGCCTGCAACCCAGGCTTGTGCCCTGATGGGGAATTGAACCAGCGACCGTTTGATTTGCAGGTTGCCACTCAATCCACTGAGCCACAGTAGCTAGGGCTGATTATATCATTTGATGCACAGATGTTTTCATTTTGATCTAGTGTAATTATTTTTACTTTTATTAACTGTGCCTTTGATATCATAGCCAAGAAATCATGGTAAAATTGAATGATATGAAGATTTCCTCCTTTTTTTCATTTAAGAGTTTTATAGTTATAGATCTTATATTTAAGTGTTTGATCTATTTTGAGTTAATTTTTATGTGGTGTAAAGGACAGCTTCATTCTTTGCATGAAGATATCTAGTTTTCCCAATATCATTTGTAGAAAGAGTGTTTTAGAAAAGCATGTCTAAAAATCTACATTTTGTACATGGTTTAATTGAACTTAATTTTCCAAAAAAAAAAAAAAATAATGTACGTAAGTTTCAGCCAATTAGATCACACATTCATAAGACCAAGATATGAACCCTGCTTTTTAGTGATTTGTCTTTTTGTTGGTTTTGTTTTATTTTGTTATTGTTACTGTATTTATTTTTATGGTCTGTGAGAGAGTTAACCAGAAAGTTGACATCTTTCAAGCATAAAGAAAATACGCTTTTTGAAAATTTCCTCAACTATTTCTGAAGAGACTTAATTCATGCATTGATTCTTAAAGATCTGTTAGGTCATTCCATTCACTTTGGTCGATCTATAAAATCACCTTAAATGAACGGTAGAGCAATTTAAGGAATGTTCAAGATTTCCATGGAGTAGTGTGTAGATGGAAAGATGTTGTTCCACATACAGGAAAAAATTGAAATATTGCGTAGCCTTATTTAATTTAGTAGTAAAGTCATTAGATTCTCTTTAAAAATGTTATTTATATCATTCCAGGGTTCAAATTATTCCTAGAAGCATAATAATACCGAGTTTTAAAAATCACTGACTACATTTAGACTTTTCAGGTTTTCTGCAGGATTTTTTTTAAATTTTGGTATTCATTGCCCAATACAGTTAATAGCAGAAAACATTAAATTGAATTGAATGGCTTTCTGAATGCTATTTTTCCAGTGTTTCTGATATCCATTTCCTTGTAATTTCATAAGCAAAATGCGCTTTGTGAAGCACTGTTCTAACTACTCTGCATACCAGTACACTGACATTAATTTTGAAAAAAATGTATGAGAATTTAAATACCATTATGTAAATATACATGTGTGTTTATATATGCACATATACCCTTTTAATACCAAGGAAACTAAAACACAGAAAATTTTAAAATCCTAACAATATCACAAAGCTATAAAATAGCATAACCAGAATCCAGATTGAGGCCATCTAGCTACAGAGCCCAAATGACTACACTGTGATTTATTTAATGTGGCTTAAATTCAAATTTAATGTGTGTAACATTCTCAAGGATTGATGAGTCTATTGGTAGACACCTATATAAAATAAAAATTATATTTTCTTGGAAAAGTAACTTTTATTTGAGCATGTACAAAATGGTGATGATATTTCTTTCCAAAACACCGACTATAGTCACACACCACGTAATGACAAGTGTACATCCTGAGAAATGAATTGTTAGGTGATTTTGTTGTGCAGATATCACAGAGTGAAGTTACACAGCCCAGATGTTGTAGCCCGGATGGTGTAACCTGGGCTACACGGTGTAACCTGTTGCTGCTGGACTGGAAACCTGTGCATGTTACTGTGCGAAACAACATGATATTAAATCAAGTGCAAGAGAAAATGATGAAACCCAGACATACTCTAAACACTAGATGTATGAGGCTGCTGGTGTAACCCAGCCTATCCTTTGCAGGAAACTTTTTACTAAGTAAAAACCGTACATTCTAAAAATACAAAGCAAAAGCAGAGTAAATAACTCCATAAACCAATGACATGGTCGTTTATTATCATTAGTAGGTATTATGTGCTGTACGTAGTTGCATGTGCTATATTCTTGCATGATGGGCTGCACAGTGCGTTTGTCTATGCCGCCATCACTGCAGACACATAAGTACTGTGTTGCACTATGATATTAGGCAACAGGGGTTTATCACCTTCATTATATTCATATGGCACCACCTTCGTGTGCGTGATCCACCACTGACTGGAACATCATTATGTGGTGCTTGACTAACAAAACCTGTTGTTAGGGAGAATGATTCCTGAATCACTTAAAATTTTTGAGTAGAAACACCAGATGCCCTCTCATCCCACCTATAACCGAGTAATAATTTTACTGTTAAAGTTAAAACATGTGATGGTAAAGTAAATTTACATTTTACACACCACTTAAAATGGCAAAACATTTGTAATATATAATATAAAATATATAAATCAAAAAAACAAATACACGCCCAACATCTTCATAAGAAGAGAGGGAACAGAAATATTAGATGGCAAGTGGATCGGATGCGCTCTGATGAGCGCAGAGGTGGGCAGCACCAATCAGGAACGTTTCTTCTGTGGAAAAGATGCATGGGCAAGTCCCCCAGTCAAGACAAAACACGTGATCCAGGCTCACAGATTGCAACCTGCAAGTCGATGTAGGCCTCCAATCCTGAATAATGAAGGCTGAAAAACGGACAAATGCTACCCAGAGCAATTGCAAGTGCCCAGGTTAAAAACAGGTGGGAAGACAGCCTGTGCCTGTTTAGTGACTGATTCATCATATTATCTGGATTTCCATAGGCAGTAACTCCAAACACAGGACACTAGATTTTACACTGAAGAGACAAAACTGCATAAACCGAAAGACAACTTTTCATCAGATTAAAATAATTCTTTATAGCATTCCAACAAATACTTTTCAAAGCTATATTAAATAATTTCAAACATAGAAATAATTTATCAAATCACATTTAAAGGTAGCATGAAGTTGTGAAAGGAAATAATACATTATCCTATCAGTATAAAAAAGATTAGAAATCATGATACAAAATATACTTCATTACTAATAAAACATTTTTTCAAAAAAAAGTCTCTGCAAATCTCCAGCCTGAGGAAAAAAATGGTAAATTGAAGAGAGTAAGAGGAACTCAGGGAGCACACATGCAGAAAAATTGAGGTACACAACATGAATGAACTTTTAAGAACCATGGAGAATACACTGAAAATCCCCAACTTCCACACAGAGTTAATAAAGAAAGAGATAAAATAGGAAACTAGAAGAGAAACTGTAATTGAATAAATCACTTTGATGTTTCCAAAATTGGGAGAGGACAATACATAACCTCTAATAAAATGTGCACTTTATAGTAATAAGGAGACTAAATAAATAAACCTATTCCTAGATACACTATAATGAAAACAATGTACATTAAGGATGAAATAAATCATAAAAGCTACTAGCAAAAAGACATCTTAACAATAAAGAACTGACTGACTGGCAATGAATTTTTCATTTGCAACAACAGATGCCAAAAGAAAATGGGATAATATCTTCACACTGCTGGAAGAAAATATCCCTAACATATAATTTTATATCCAATCATAATATTTTTGAGAGTAAGCACAATAAGAGTGTTTTGCTGCTATAGACACACAGAATAACGGGAGATTTGACCACCCACAGAAGCTGAGACTGAGTAAAAAGTGAAATACAAATGGAAGGAATATGATAAAGGAAACTTCAATGAGAACAGAATTGACATAATGTAGAGATTTAAGACAAACATCTTTATCTTTAAAACGTTTAAATTTATATAATAACTAGATTGGAGGAGGGTTTTCATATGATTGATTTATTTTAAGGTTGCTGTGGAGAAGGAAGGATAAAAGGACTTAATGAATGTTCTTAGTGAAAAAAAAAATCATTGTTAACTAAATATCATAAAGATGTAAAGGAAATCACTAAAAGAACATTAGTATAACCCGTAGTTTCAAAACCAGCAGAGAGCAAACAACCAAAAAACGAATACCTGAAAAAAAATATCAGTAGTACACATTGAAACCATAAGAACCTTCTAGTTTTGACTTTGGGGCATATTAAATAGCATCAGACTTGCCCTCCTTCTATAAAGAACTAGAAAACTGATAAAATATTTAAAATAACATTTCAAATATAATATTTGAAACAATAGCTTTAAATATTAAGCAAAAGTCTAAGATGTATGGAGGAAAAAAATATATATCACTCTAATGTTTCTCCTTTGAAGCATTTGTCTGGCTCCAGAAATAAGGAGATATAAATCTAACCAAAGAAAGACCTTGTTGCTGAGCCAAAAAGCCAGTTCGTGGCAGCTAACGGAGATGAGAGATCCAGGGCATCCAACCCAAAAGGAGGCATCTACACACTGAGAGCAGCAAACACTAGTCCTCTCCAACCCCTTGACTCTTTGGTTGAATATTAAGCTAAAATACATAGGGGAAAACTGACCGAGACCAGGCAAGGGGCAACTAATGGCTTATCTTAATTTACTGTTACTGCATAATAAATTACTACATGCTTTTAGCAACTGAAAATAATCATTATCTTACAATTTCTGTGAATCACATATCTGGGCTGATAAGACTAGATTCCCCTTTCAGTTGAGAGCAAAAGCTTCATTTTTATCTTGGATCAGGGTCTTCAAAACCCACAGTAGTTGGCAGAATTAACTTATTTGTGATCATATGACAGAAATCCCCATTTTCCTTATTGCTCTCAGCTGCGGGCCACTCTCAGCTGCTAGGAAGCACACACAGTTCCCTCCAAAGTTGTCACCATGGGCGGTTCACAGCACGGGTGTCCGTTTTATGTCACAACAGGGAGAGCATGTCTCTCTGACTTCCTCTTCTGTGACTAGGTAAAGACTGTTCTTTTTAATGACTCGTGGTCATGTGGGCCTGTCTGGTAATCGCAAATTCTTAAGGTAAAAAAATGTGCACTTTTACTTACATCTGCAAAATCCCATCACAGCATAGATTATCTAGATTATTATTTGACTGAATACCTGAAGAAGGTGTCTGTATGAGAGGGCCTGGAATCTTGGGGCCATTTGGAGAAGAAAGCCCAAAGACAGCCATGTTCCAGCCAAGCAGATTGGAGAAAATTTGAAAACCAGTGTTTTCTAAAGAGACTAAAAGAAAAGCTGTACCTTTGAGGTAGAACTAAATTAACCCTAAAGCAAAGGCTCTTCTAGATCTGCCATAGTGACATGTGTAAAAACAAGACTCAGAAGATTCAAGTTGATCTTAAAAAAAAACTCAACACCATTTAAAGGAGTACAAAATGATCTAGGCATTCAAAAATATAACACCCCCCCGAAAAATATATAACACCCATAGTCTCCATTATCTAATGAAAGAAAATCCGAAGGAATACACAAATATTCTTAAGCAACAAGTGTATTTTTAAAATACACAGCACAATGTACAATAATCATTGTGAGTCTATATTTCAGCAATAAACAATTAGAAAATGTAGTTGAAATAAAATTTATAATACTAACAAAATCCATGAGTTTCTTAGGCAAAAATTTCATATATATGAAATATGTATGTATTTATGGTCTATACATGAAAAACTTCATAGTATTGCTGACAGGTACTTACTATAAAGTTGAAATATTTTTGTCCCATTTTCGTACTATTTGGAAGTCACTCTGTGAAGTTCACACTTAAGAATAGAAAGATGCTTTTCACTTTATTGAAAATGGATTATCTACATACTTATTTAAAATTATTCTGCATGGGAGATTTTTCTCTTCTCTCCCATTTATTAATTTATTTAATTATATATTTTGCCATATGGACTCATAATTATTTATTTAATACATGGGGTCATAATCCAATATTCCCTTCTCTTGCTCAGTTTTTTCCAACTTTGGCTCTTTCAGATGTCAGGTGACTCTTATCATGTGTATCTTTTTTTCTCTTTTGGATCACTTCATTACTTTCTAGTTTCATTAGATACTCCAACTTCAGCTTGTAACTTTACTACCCCAGATATGTAATCATATGTAATCAGCTATTTCCTCAGGATTCCCAGTTCCTTTGGTTGGGATATGATATTAGGAACGAAGATCAGAGTACCAGGTATGTATTTTACCAACGGATTTTATTGTCTCTAGGCTCTCAGCTGGCAGAGGAATGAAATATGGGTGTATACTAACCCCGTATAAGTACACACACATGCAACCCAGGCACATGCACATATCTCTAAATAATTCTCCATTTAACATGTGTGCAAATGAAGCTAAACTTATGTTTATACTGATGTCTCCAACTTCAATCCATTACCACATGGATCATTTAATCTAATGTCCTTTCCTTGATTCTTATCTGTAATCTCCCACTTCAAAAGTGAAAAAAACTGGTTCCAAATATTCTCCTGGAATTTGTAAATCTTAAAAAAAAATTGTATTTTCTGGATACTCAGCGACCATGGAAACAGGCTGTGAGCATCTTGCCCAGGTGACAAGATGCACCAGTGTGATAGGCTGGTCCTAGTTGCAAGGGCCCTTTTAGCCCCCCTCTGACTGTGAGCTACTGACATTCAAACACATCAGTAATGCCTTTGGCTTGTGTACTCCACCATGATTCCCAATAAAGATATTTGGCCACTGGTCCTCACTGTCAGCTCTACAACTGCCTGGTTGTCCCTGTTCACTGGGTGCTCCTGCTATATGCCCCTGTGGTGACATACCATGCCTTCATCCTCTAGAAAATGTGAGTATAATGAATCTTCTAATTTCATTTTCCTCTGCAATTTCTGTGTTGGAATGATTCTTAAAGATCCCGCATGAGGACTCACTATAGATACACAGCACACACCTGGTTCCCCCAATTTGTCATGCATTGTTCAAACCCATTGTAAATGTATAGCAGTATCAGATTTGTTAACTTCTATCACTTTGGGAAGCACCATTATTAACCAGAGTACAGTTTTCACATGTAGTTTGTTTTGTCCTTAGTATTATAGACTCCATTCTTTTCAAAGTCACTTAGATCAGCACATCCTGTAGGCTTTTTGGTGAGGTTGCAACGCACATTTGTAATATGCTTTTTTATTCTCTTATCAGTGGCTGGTATTCCTTTTAGGAATCTCTAGAACTCCTAAATATTTTTTAACTTGCATAAATTAAATTTCAATTTTGTTCCATAAAGTTCTATGCAATTTAATGACTTGTATAGACTATTTCAATATTATACAAAATAGTTCCAATTTCTAAAAGTCCCCTGCGCTTCACCCATTCGTCCCACCCCATTTTTATTCAAACCCCTGGCAAACTTTCATCAAAAAGTTTTGCGTTTTCTATCATGTTATATAATTGGAATCAAACAGCATGTAACATTTCAACACTGGCTTTTTTACTTAGCCATATACATGTATGGTCTCTCTGTGTCTTTTTGTAGTTTCATAGTTCATTTCTTTTTACTGCTGACTAATATTTCATTTGTGGTGTATCACAGATTGCCTATATATGAGGGACATCTTAACTGCTTCCAGTTTGGGTGAATAAAACTACTATAAGCATGCATATGCAGGTCTTTGTGTGGACACAAATCTCAAATCACTTGGGGACACGATTGCTAGGTAATGTAATAAGACTATGTTTAGCTCTGTAAGAAACTGCCAAAGTGTCTTCCACAGTGTCCGCACCGTTTTGCATTCCCACTAGCAGTGAGTATCTGTTGTTACCGTCCTCACCAGCATTTGTTGTTAGTGTTTGGAGTTTAGTAGTTCTAATGTGCATGTTGTGACATCTTGCTTAATTTGAAAATGCCTAGTAACACATAATTTTGAACATTTTAAATCCTTATTTGCTGTATGTACATCTTCTTGTGTGACTCCTCTGCTCAAAACTGTTGTCCTTTTTTAAAAATTGAGTTGTTTGTTTTCTTATTGTTGAATATTATATTTTATATATAATTGCTTTATGAAATAAGTGTTGTTTGCACATATTTTGTTTTAGTCTCTGGTTCTAGTCCTTTTAATATCTTAACAGTGGTCTTCACAGAGCAGAAGTTTTTTTAATTTTCATAAAGCCTAACTTGTTATTTCTTTTCTTTCATGAACTGTGCTTTTAGAAACTCATTACCAAACCCATAATCACATAGATTTTCTTATAAGTGCTCTTGTAAAAGTTTCATAACTCACTTTAATCTAGATATATTACCCACTATTAGTTTTTTGAAAGATGTAACATCTGTTTATTTTCATATTCAAGTTTTTGGCATATTTTCCACTACCACTTATTGAAATTTAATCTGTTCCTTTATCAAATATTAGTTGACTATATTAATGAGGCTGTATTTTAGGGCTTCCTATCCCATTCCCTTGATGAATGTTTCTACCATTTTGCTATGTCCATCTACACCGTTGATTGCTAGAGCTCTGTTCAGTCTTGAAGTCAGTAGGGTCAGTGTTTTAATGTTGTTATTTAGTATAATGTTAACTATTCCGAGTCTTTTCCCTTTGCATAGTAACTATATAATCAATCTATATTCACAAAATATTTTGCTGAGATTTTGATTAAGATTATATTTAATTTTTAGATAAAGTTGAGAAAATTGATATCTTAAAGATATCATATCTTACAATCCATGAATACAGAATTTTTGTAAAGCCTATTTACATCTTTCTATTTATATCTTTCATTACTTTCATCTAAGTTTTTTAGTTTCCTGCATAGTGATCTTTTACTTATTTTGTTAGGTTTACCCCTTATATCCAAATGATCAATTTTTCTAATGATAGTTTTAATTGTATTGTAGTTTTATTTTAAATTCAATTATAAATTGCTGGTACATAGAAAAGAATGATGTTACCTTTATGTCTTGTGACATTGTTATTATTGTTTATCATTTAAAACATTTTTCGGTCATTTTTTGAGATTTCTACACAAAAAATCATATTTTGTCAGAACAAAAATAGGTTTGGATAGTTTTATCTCTACTTTGCAATCTTACCATTTTTATTGAATTGTCTTATAGTAAACTAGGACTTCTGGCTTGGACAATGTTGAATAGAAATTATAAGGAGGATATCATTGGCCTTTTCCAGTCTTAGAGTTTGGCATCTAGTTTCTCAACATTAAATATGCTCATAGCTATAGGTGTTTTTCTCTCTTTTTTAATTTTTCTTTTAGGTGGACTTTATTTTTTAATCAGTTCTGGCTTAACATAGTAATGACGTTTCTGCTAACATTTCCTCTACAAATACTTTTACCTGGTTGAGCTCTTACAATACATGTAATTTTGTTCCATGTGTTTTTTTCGCAACCATTGATCTTTTTATTGTCTCTATAGTTTGCCTTTTCCCGAGTGTCATATACTTGTAATCACACAGCATACAGCCCTTGAAGATTAGTTTATTTTACTTACTATTAAGCATTTAAGTTTCCTCCTCATATTTTCATGTCTCAGTAGCTCAGTTCTCTTTAGCACAGATTAACATTCCATTGTCTGAATGTACTACAATGTATTTATTCACCAAAAAAACCCACTTTGTTTTCTTCCAGATTTTGTCAATTATGAATAAAGCTGCTATACACATCTGTGTGCAGATTTTTGTGTGGACATACATTTTCAGCTACTTGAAGTATTAAATGCTAATTCTTGGATGATATGGTAAGAGTATGTCTAGTTTTGTTAGAAACTGCCTGCCTCCCAAAGCAGCTGTACCATTTTGCCTTCACAATGAAAGTTCTCGCTGTTCCACATCCTCATCAGCATTTGAAAGTTCCCATTGTTCTACATCCTCATCAGCATTTGGTGGTTTGTGTCAGTGTTTTGGATTTTGGCCATTCTAATTTGCATACAGTGATATCTCACTATTGTTTTAACGTAGGTTTTTGTACATGTTCTTTATCAAGTTGAGAAAATTCCCTCTATTTCTACTTTGTTGAAAGTTATGAAAATGATTGGTGTTGGATCTTTCAAAAGTTAATTTTTGTATCTATTAATGATTATCTAATTTTTTCTTTAGCTGTTGGTATGATATATTAATTTAATTGAGTTTTAAATGTAAAATCATTGTTGTATCCCTAAAATATGTCTCCCTCGGTAGAATTCTCAAATTATTTGATTCAATTTGTCAAATTTTGTCATGTTGTATTTCTATATAGTTTTGATATTAAAATAATTTGGCCTTATGAAATGAATTAATATGTTTTCCCTGTTTTTATTATCTGGGATAAAAGTAGAGGCTTGGTATCATCTGTCCCTTAAATGTTTGATATAATTTACCAGTGAAAACATCTGGGCCTTGGTGAGAAGAAAGGAAGTGAAATTGGACAGAAGAACTTAGGGGCCTCAACTATCCATATCCTATTTTAATTCTTAGAAGACCTGAAATAAATATGGCATAGTGACTAGTACTGTTAGAATCAGAACTGTAGAGAAGTGTTTACGTTATAAGGGGGTGATCCAAAAAAAAAAAAAAAAACTGGAGTTATCTTCTGGAGGGTGAGCACCTCATAGCACAGATTTTCTGGGCTAGGTGAGTGTTCTAGGAGCCCATCTGTATCAGTGTACCAGCTGGCATTGCTGTGAGAGGCTGTGCTGGGCTTCCGTGGATTATTTTTTTTTTTGAAAGATCCCATTTCATGATGAGCAATTTAGGAGCGCGCTTATCCACATTGCGCTGAGTGTTCAGCAGTTTTTGACCAAAAACAGCATGACTCTCTTGATCCACCCTCCCTATTCACTTGATCTCATCCCCAGAGGCATTTTTTAATGTCCCCAGATGAAAAAAGTTCTCAGACGAAAATGTTTGCCAATGTGGAAGAGATGAAACAAAAACTAGCAGAAACACTAAAAGACTTCAAAATTGACAAGTTCAAAACTTTTTTGAGAAGTGGGAAAAACGTGTCAATAGGTGAATTGCATCAAATGGAGAATATTTTGAAGATGACTGAATTTTAAACATGTAAGAATAAATTCACTGTTTTTTATAAATAAATTCATGGTTTTTGCCCCATCATAATTTTTTATTCTTTTCTATATATTTTAAAATATTCCACAGTGGTTTATTTGCATAAATGTTTTGTTATCGTTAATGAGGGGGAAATGTAAGATGCTTCCCAGAAAATAATGCTTGTAAACATTTACACGGACAGATTGCTATTTTGAAACAATCTTATTTGGATATCTACCACAATGCCAAAAAAATCAATAGCAGATGTATCTGCAGCTGGAGCAAGATAGCCACAACATGTGGTACAGTCACACTTGGCAGTGAAAAAGAACTTCAGAGTCTGCTTTGGCTCTTTCTCTCTCTCTTCCCTCGCCCCCCCCCCCCCCCCGTTTACTTAGCAAGACAGGAAGCCTGTAGTCCCTCCAGACGCAGAGCATGTACAGTAAAGGAATAGGAGTGAGAAGACTAAAGTTGATCTTTCTGAATATTGCTTCAACTCATAATTCTAAATTTTAAGCCATATTACTTGGCACTTATTCCATCAGCTAATAATGAATAATGCTGGCTATAGAAAATATCAATGACAACTTCTGTTTTAAGCCATTTTTTTTTTCAAGAAAATCCCAGGACTGACAGAGAAATGAGAATCTTTATGAAACACATTTAAAAGAATATTTGTCATAAAGGAGAAATAAAATATTTTGTTTTTAAAAGATACATAACATATTTAGGAATACAAAGAAGCCAGTGTCAGATAATTTAAGTTAAAAATTAAAAAAAAAAAACTAAAAAATAGTAAACCTAGGTCATCTTAAAGATGAACTGTATCAGCCTCGCAAAAGAACATACTTATTTTTCCCTTCATACTGCTCAATGAAATACGAAATTTTGAAATATCTTAATTTAATTAAGATAGTGTAGTTTTAAGTAAAACAATTGAAAGACAAGCATATGCACACATGCACATTAAGAAACAAAAAAGCAACACCATTTTTTATGAATTTAGTAGAACTCCAAAATAAAATTTTTGAAGAATAAATAGCTATATGAAATACTAACAACCATTTGATATCATCAGGTCACTTTGTTTATTCCATAAATGCTGAAACATTTTCTATTTTCTCTCAGA
Organism: Micronycteris hirsuta; assembly: GCA_004026765.1. Classification (NCBI taxonomy): domain Eukaryota; kingdom Metazoa; phylum Chordata; class Mammalia; order Chiroptera; family Phyllostomidae; genus Micronycteris; species Micronycteris hirsuta. The sequence goes on from PVJI01002031.1 coordinate 90,686, forward strand.
AAACATTAAAAAAGACTTTTACAATAACATTTTAAAAGAAAATAATTATGAATAATATTAAAATAAATTCTGTGAAAACTCTAAGTAAAAATTTGCCAGACATTACTAAAGAAAAGAAAACAGACATAGAAGGGATAAGAGCAACCAAAGACACAGTAAGGGGAAGAGGTGAGGTCTAAATTTAGACTTGAGGAAAACTGAGCTAAAATCATTACACTCTACTGCCTCATGTCATTCTTTTCACAATTACATTCTTAGAGAATTAATAATAATAATAATAATGTTCTAGTGCAAAAAAAGTTCATAAGAGACCGCAGCAGTGAACAATGTCTACTTACACGTAATAATTTAAACACTGTTGATGTATTCCCCCACTGCCCAGGCCTAAATACAATGTGGCCGTTTTGGAGGATGGGGCCAGGAAAGATGCTGGGAGTGCTCTTGGGATAACAGGTGGTTGGGAGATAGGTTAATTACATTCTAGTTGTTTCTTTCCATGACTGGAAGTCAAAGGATAACATCTAAATTTGATTAATCTAAGAATTAGTGTTAAAGAAAAATATTTATAAGCATGCTGGTCAATACCAGAGGTGAATAAAAGAGATGTAGTTTGCCATTAGCAGTGATAGGCTATCAGTTTTTATAAGTTTTATTTTTATTAACATTTGATGCTTTTTAGCTGCTTCCACATTATTTTGCTTTATACAAGTTTAAAAAAGTATAGAGAGTTTGTGTCATGATTATCAATAAGTCTACTAAAAGGGAAAAAAAAGAAAACCTCTCAGACGGGAACAGAAAACAAGAAGCTCATCTTGCTCTCTAAAAAAAATTGAAGACTAGGTGAGAATTATAAATTTTTTCATTACCTTTACTTTCTAAACACTTCTGGAAATTGGAGAATGGTTTGATTTTCTTAGAGGGAGTCAATCGACCTCAGGCAGAGGGAAAAAAAGCATATATACAACGGGTTCCACATGAAATCTAGTAAGAAATATTTATAAATAAACTATTGCCCCAGGATACTTTGTTTGAGGAACATGCAGCAGCATACTATAACACAAGTACCAGTAAAATATTCCCACCACTGAATGAAAGAACTTAACTTCCAAAGAACTAAATACCAATGCCAGGGAGGGGACTCTGGGGAGCATTCTTTAATTTATTACAGTGTAGTTGCCTACTTTCTAATAAGAGATCCCTACACAATTTTGTATAGATATGCTTACAGCTTATATGAACTTTTTGCTTCCATAAAAATCGAATTTAAGAATGAGCATCTAAATATGAATATTAAATTGCAACCTCTACAAAGCAGAGGTTTTTGTCTATTTTCACAGATGCATTGCCAATTACAAAACAGACCATAGCAAGGCAAGTGCTCAATAAATATCTCTCCCCCCAAATAAGGGGGAGATAAAAATGATACCTAAAATCAAAATCATAGATAAGATAATCCTTGCTTCTTGAACCATATGCTGAGTGAGTAGCTTCAGAATCTCTATTTTCATGGAGTAAGAAATATTATCCACTCTAGAGAAATGCTGTTTTGTGGGCTTTCTCTTCTCTTTTCAGTTGATTTCTAGCATAATTTTTCATAGAGCGATCTATACCCCACTGGTCCTACCTCATTAGGATGACTGCACCTATAGTTTCTGGTAGTATACTTTTAAAATAGTTTTCTCTATCTCTGCTACATTCCATGTAGCATCCTCCAAAAAAAAATCTCAAAAAGTGCTTCTTTTAAGTAAAGACTGCACAAATTATAGCCCTTTTGCTTTGCTCCTAAATAAAAACAGCTTTACATCTTTAGATCTTTCTAGGAAACAATACCTGTGCCTAACCACCCCAGAGACCTTACGCCAAATTATTCTAATGGTTAGCTTAATTTGCTTATTTTTATTTGGTTAAAATGGCATAATGAAGCCTGACACCTGCCTCCCTCCACAACTTCTCGGATCCCTTTTTCCTCCGGTGACATTTCACAGTGGTGTGCTATTTTCAATTCCCCCCCCCCTCTTTTGCTTGGCACTTTGTAAACTTAAATGAAAATAAATATCCTTCAATTCTGGGGAATTTTCCTGAAGCTTATTGGGTAATTTCTTCACCTGCCCTCTGTTCTTTCTGTATGAGTTTCCTATTGTTCAGATATTGAACTCCTAGAACTAATGCTCCAGTGTCCGAACCTACTCTTTCTTATCACTGCTTTCTTTTTTTTTTGTTATTAAAGTTTTACTTTGTAAGAGATTTTTAAAAAATATTTCTGCTGAAACATTTAGTGAGTTTTTCATTTCTGCTTTCACATTTTTAATTTTTTAGAGCTCTTTATGGTTTTCTGAATATTCCTTCTTTATAACACCTATTTATATTTCAAGGATGAAATGTCTTTTGAGGACATTATGGTATGTTTAATATCTTATCTCCTGCTCATTTCATTGTTTATTTTCTTCCTGATTTCATTTTCTTCTCTTTCTTTTTGGTCTTTGTCTCAGGTCGGTGTTATTCAAAAATCTGGGGTTCACTGGACCATTTGTACCTAAAAATTGGGCACTAATCTGTTACATTTAGTTTAATTGTATCTAGAGTCTTGCTGAATGGTGGGTTTTCTCCCAAAAACAGGCTGAGCCTTTATACTGGGTGTATACAACTGTCAGTATCAGCTGATCTTTTCATTTAAGAAAATAATAATTTCACCTTTTGTGTGGAACAGGAAAGCTTTGCACCATGTATTTGTGAGGTAGAGAGAGCATATTCATGAATGCCCCCATTTACTGTGCATATTTCCTCTAATTCCCATTTTCACTGTAGATGTCATTTAAGGCCATCTAATTTAACTCCTCTAGATTAGAGGATAAACCTGTAGTCACACAAAACTTTAGTTGTGATTTATGTAGATGGAGAAGAGGGTCTACACATGTAAGAGCTTTCAATAGACATTCAACACTGTTTCCAACCCCACTCAGATCCTTACTTTTGGAATTATTTGTGTTTCCAGTCTTAGAATTGTCTAGGATTGTGGGCCTACCCAGGCAGGGTTAAAGTCCATATTTCTCCAGTCTTCTAAATAAGAAAACAATTGTCTATTTGTATTCTAGCTTCTAAAGTTTGTATTGCAAAATTTATTTTTATGTGCTTTGTTCTTATGGTTTTATCCAATTTTATTGTTGCTAAATTTTCCCTCAACTATTACTAATTTTTTTTTTAAAAAGTATTACTTTACCAGGGTTTCTGGGAGATAAGGAGACAACAGTATGTGTTCAATACATCATTTTTTAACAAAAACTCTTCTCATTTCAATAAAACTAAAACAAAATGTTAAAATACATGATCATTTATTGAGTACCTATAACATTGTCTGTGCCATATAATGTAATCTTCAGATGTATTATTTAAGAAGTATTATTTATCAGGAAAGTTCACTATAAAAGATTTTGTATACATACCTATCAGACAAGAAATGTCCACACCATCTTTTTGAATTAAATCTGATGGGTAGTGCACTTTCCTCGTTTATCAAGTCCACAAATGAGTCTTATATAAGTCAAAAACCACATCAGCCGAATTATGTATACAAAAGGAATATTTCTGAAAAACTCTCTGCATGAAGGAAATTCATGGTAGCAAGACGTAAGGAGTAGTTTTTGTTTACAAGTCTGTAAAACTGGGGAAAAGTCAGACACAGCAGACAATTTGAAATGAAATAGAAATCTGTCTTTACACGTGTTAAGCCTGAAGTAATATAAAGACATTGTGCTGGAAATGAACTGGAAAGAGAATGGCACTTGTTAAAATGATGGGGTTGATACTTAAGCTATCGGGAATGTCTGGCATGTGATAGAGAGATGGGGTAGGGCACATGAGTTCATCCCAGTAGTTGTTGGTTCTCTTACTTAGAGGATTTAAAACATTTTTGTATTTTATAGGGAGTCAGCAAGTTGATCTGTATGAGATTTCAATGAAATTTAAAACTAAATTTAATAAGGTAACAGAACTTTTTGTACTAGCTCCTGTGAACTGAGACTCACTGTTGGTGGAAGGGTACCTTTGAATTTGAGGAGAAGAAGAATGATGGGAAGATTGAAGTGGGCCTGAGCAAAGTGTTGGCAGTTAACATCCAAAAATGAGTGAGGGCCGGAGAGAAATTTATTGTGAATCGGCGATCCAAGGAACTGGAAAAGCACTGGTGTGGTGGGACCGGTTTGAAGTCCTATCATCTTCTGTGCTGCACTGTGTTTCTCCTCCAATATGCCTGAAAGTCCAGTTCCAGTCAGTTCTCTATAAGAACTTTGTATAACGGCATTGGGTGAATGAATTAAGGAAGAACTGTACTCAAGCAGTTAACAAAGTCTAAAGACATCAGCTTTGGGAGTAAAGACTAGAAAGCATTTTTCAGGTTCTTAAATTGTCTAGAAACAAGAACTCACTGTAAGACTCCCTCATAAGATCCTTGAAAAAAATTTTGCAGAAGGGTTGAATATCTTTTAATACAGATAATAAGAATGATACTAATTAATAATGCATTGTAAATGTAGGAGTACCTTTTGTAGGTTCTTTAAGGATCACTCCAACAGAGCTGCAGAAATTACACCAGGAAAGACATGAAATAATTTATTACACTCACACATAGTAGAGAGGTGGGGCACAGCATGAGCAGAGGACCACAGAAAGTCATTGAAGTTCGAGGTTTAGTCACAAAAAACAGGGTTAGAACGTGCAGGGATCCACGGACAGGTACCTTTATTGAGGGTCATAGGTGCTGTAGCTTCTGGCAGGTGGGAAGCATTCTTTTTGGGTAATTGGAATGTAACTGGGTCAATATGGAAAGAGGATAAGGGGTCAAATAAAGCAGTCATCATGGGGCTTATAGTTTAATTACACACATTGGGGATGGGTTCACAGAAATGGGTAAAACCTAGTAAAAGTTCAAAAGAAGCAGGGACGTGCTGGTGCTCAGGAAGTCATTCAGACAACAAATGACAGCTTTATGTTATATAATAGCTAATGTTTATTGAGCATTGACTAAGTGCAAGGCACTATTCTAAATTCTTTATTTGTATTAGCTCACTTAATCCTCACAGCACTTCTATGAGGAAATACTTTAATATTCATTTCCATTTTATCAACTGGGAAACTTGGCAGGCAGAGGTTCTCTTATGTCCAATACATATTTACAAACTGATGATTTGTGTATAATAAATCATTGCCCCCATAATCCTCAAGAGATAAGGACACAAGACTGCTTAATATACATGGTTTCATTTCTAAATCAGATATACCAGTAATTAGTTTGGGAAAAGAAAAGAGGGTTTCTCCACATAAGTTCTCAAATACCAAAACAATACTCAGAGAGAAGAAAATAAAAATAAAAAATTTTAATAAAGTGCTGCAGGCTAACTGTTAATTTAGCTGTGAATGCGGTTATACAAAAGAGAACACACAAAGTGGACATATTTTAGAATGTGTGCCATGAAGGAAAATAAAGACAACTACAGGGTAAAGTGTTCTTGTTGCTTGTTGATTGCCTGTTTGGGTGGCTGGTGTGAATAGTTTTCATATTGGGAGGAAACACATTTTGAAATCATAAAGGAAGAAGTCAGATGGAAGGCACAGGATTGAAAAGTCTGGAAAAAGAATGTGTAATGGATGGAGCGACTTCCCTGAGGGGTGATAAAAGGTGGACTCAGGAGAATAGGCAGAAAGTCAAGCCTTAGAGAGAGAAATGTTATATTAACTAGGGGATGCTTTGGAGTAGAGAGGAAAATGATTTCAATGATAAATGAGAATGATTCAGGATGAATCTTGTTTCAGTCAAAATTTAGTGAACACATAACTTTGTTCTTAGCACTGTTGGCACTGTACAAGTTGCAAAGAGGACTTCAGAGAAATTGGAGTTGCTTTTATGTCCTTAAAGTGTTTTCCAGTTATAATTTTCAATCTATCCGATAGGTTTAAGAAAAAAAACCCTAGGCTCAAAATTGAGTCCTTTGTGCTGAAGCCTATGACATGGGACCTAGACTTAATTCCTGACCTAATTGCAGTTTCAGCCTTGCCCAAAAATGTACCATATTTTGCCATGTATAATGTGCACCCCCACATTTTTGTCCCAAAATTTCAGGAGATGAAATCCTTTATTTTTAATTTTTAATTCAATTATTTATTTATTTATATGTAGATTTTTTATAAAGGAATTTCAGTGTCTATTTTTGAATATATTGTACAAGAAATGGTACAAGAAATATTATGTGACAAATAATTACAAAACACAGGAACAGATACAAAATACAAGAGATTTTAAATAAAACTAAAAACATTTATATAGATTCAGAATTAGTATTACCCATGTATAATGCTCATCCTTATTTTTCCCACCATAATTTTGGCCAACAAGTCTGCATTCTACATAGCAAAATATGGTAGTCACTGGTAAAGAAGTAATCTGTAGCCCCTCCCCCATTTCCCTAATGGCAGGCAATCTTGACTGAAAGCCTGAAATAATTCTTTTTATTTTCCATTTGCTAATAACTTCTCTTACCCCACCCAGAATGTGCTTTTAAAAGCCTTCAATATTGTACCACTTCTTGGTGTTCCCCTCCACTGGCTAGATGATGGGATGCTGCTGGATTCGTGAATTTGGCAATAAAGTCAGTTAGATCTTCAAATACACTTGATTAAATTTTTGTTCTTTAACAGACTGCTAGCAATAACAGAATCCAAAACAAACTTCTGAGGGCATTTAGGGACAAGAAGCAAATACATGCCTGCCAACATTTTTGAGTTCTCTGTTTTTCTTGCCTTTCCTGAGGGTCATTGGTGAGCCTCTCAGTTTGAGCTCTCTCTCTTTGATCTAATTGGCTTTCCAGTCTGGAGCCTCGTGGGTCAGTTTAGAGCTGATAGATGATTCCATCTGGAACCTGAGTCCCTAGCCCTTGGTTCATTCTGCAATTCACCAGTGTTTAGAAGTCCTTCTCCCAGTTCCAGTCCATATTATCCTTTTACTGGAGTCTGCTGGTTTATTCCAAAATGGGAAATGCCGGAAGTGAGCACAGGGCCCTCTATGGGTGGTCCACAATAGTGTCTTAACTTCAGCTCTGGGTTTTCCTCAGTTTCCACCTTGGAAGCTGCTAGCGGCAGCTGCAGGTCTCTCTTTGTTTGGAATCAGTTCACAATCCCCACTCTTTGAGGTCTGCTGGCTCAATCTTTTTCCCATTCACTACTTCGTTGTTTACTGCTGATCTCCACAGTTTTATTTACTTGGTTACTGTTGATTTCTGTTAATGTGCATATGAGGTAAAAAATATTGCTAAATAGAAGTCTCAGAAGTAAAAAAAAAAAAACATAGATGTTAGTTTGGCTCTCAGAAACTCAAAGACTTTGCTTTAAAATACACACACACATACATTTTATACATACGTGTGTGTATGTATATATATGTATATGTGTATATATATATATATACCCTGGTTGGTGTAGCTCAGTGGATTGAGCACAGGCCTGTGAACCAAAGGGTTGCTGGTTCAATTCCCAGTCAGGGCACATGCCTGGGTTGTGGGCCAGGTCCCAGTAGGGGGCATGCAAGAGGCAACCACACGTTGATGCTTCACTTTTTCCTTCCCTTTCCCTCGTTCTAAAAATAAATAAATAAAATCTTATAAATATATATATTTCCCCAAATATTTGAGTGTGCCACTTTCTGCCTATGTTTAGGAAATATAGTACATGATGCTAATATTTAAGAAAATGGCAATTTTTTTTTTCCTAAAAATAACTTAGAATTGCAATGGCCATTATGGGAACATTTCAGTTAGACAAGATCATTCATTTAAGAAGTGTGCTGGAGAGCAAGGAATCCCCAATTGAACAAACAAAATAGAATGTGTATTTTAATTAATATTCAGAAGCTCCCAAAAGGCTTCAAGATTCCAAAATAGCTTCATTAAAAGACTCATTACAAAAGGCTAATGAAAAATTAAAGGTACCAAGAGGTACCTAAAACAAAAGACAATAAGATGAATGTGACTCATACTTCTTCCCTCTATTATTTTCACCTTAGTACTCACATTTTACTAATTCTGTCTGAACTACCTATCACCCTGAATAGACTATTAGGTAGTTACCTTTTAAAACAAAACTACCTAAAGTTCTAGACCAACTTTCTTGGATACCCTTCAACCCTTGCTCAAAGACTGAACTAAGGGCCATAGTTTAAAATTTCACTAAACCTAGAGAGGAACCAACCTCCCCCCAAAACAAATAAACAAACTTAGAGCTCTCATTACAACCTATGACCCAGTGTTGCGAGATCTTTATAAGCTTGTGCACATGTTGGTAGGACCTGGTGCAATCCCATAATGGATGCAGGAAGCAAGGCAACAAACCTGCAAAGATATTTGAGATTCTCAACCAGAAGGAGCTTGCAAAAAAAGTGTTACCGGACTAATGTGGTCCAGTTGCCTGTATGCATCAAAGCCCAATACAATACCGGCAGGATTTTGCAGCAAGGAAAGTAAAGGTTTATTTTAGAAAATGGTGCCAAATCCAGAGGCACAGGTGGAACTAGTGATCTAAAACCTGGCTCCCCGATGGTCCACATGGGGACAGATTATAGATGGAAAAAATTATGAATCATGATGATTAAGGGAGTTGGGGTCATGTTCTCTACTGATGGTTGGGGCCAGGGTAGGGAGTAGTGGATCATTGAATCAGGTCTTGGCACCAGCCATGCCATTATTTTGTGTAGTTTAATGAGGGTTTTGTAGGTAAAGTAGTTTTGCTTTCCTGGGCTTGGGGCTCAAACACAACTGAGGTCAAGATGTTACCTTTAGTTTGAGGGATGGAGAAAAGTGGTTATGTACCAAACCTGACAAGCCCAGGGGAGGCCTGCATGATGGGCTTACAAACTCAGAGACCTTAAATAACAACATAGGATAGTCTGAAATTAAAAACTTTCTAACTAAAAGCAGGTCATGGCAAACAGTGATTGCCTTAGGCTAGAATTTTCCCTGACAAAAGTCAATCTTTATTTTAATTGAGCCTGTCCATGGTCATTTTGCATCTATGATAACATACCTCTGAAATGTCAATCTAACTTTTCTTTTTCCAGTCCCTGGAGCACAACACCACACCAGAGCAGAGACCATGAATCCCCTGACTGTTTTGTTATCATGACAATTGTTGACTTTAAACTATCCTGTACTCACCTATGCAAAGAAATATGTGTCTATCATTTTACTTTTATCCTACCCCAGAGGTTTCCCCTCATTGCTTTCCCCCGCCTCCCTAATCTGTCACCAATGAATTTCATGTAACTCTTTTATGTTTTCTTTCTTTATTGTAATGTATAAAATAAAGTACAGGACTGCCATTTTTCCATATCATTTTCTCAGTCCATTGAAGTTTTGCTTTTCGGCAATTGTCATCAGTTTGGCTCAAATAAACTCACAAAATCTCTCTAAGATTTGATTGTTTTTTACATCGAATGGGGAAACTGTTTCTGTGGACAACAGATTTGAGAGTTTGTTGTTAAGGCAGGTTGATGCTGACCAGAATCTGGTGTCCTAAGTGCTTAATGATTAAGGGAGAGGACAGACAAAAAGGAACAAGGATCATGTTAAAGAAATGGAGTTTCTGCGTGGTTACAATAGCAACTAATCTTTTACTAGCCATTCCCAGAGTCTTCCCTGCCCTTACTGATTACTCTATTATTCAAACATGCAGACAAAAAGAGGTGTATCTGTGGCTGACTCTAAAGCTCACTAGGCAGACTTCTTTTTACAGAATTCCATGTTCCATAAAATAAATAGAATCACCCAACCTTCTCTAGCTGCCCTCCATGTAAGTGAATTATCTCATTAGATTAATAGAAAATAGGATGGGAAGCCACAGTCCTGACTAAACTTCTACCCGTAGCTGAACATTTTGAAAGGCCCCTAGAGCAAGATCAGAAACAGAAACCAACCAAGCTATTAATTTGACAGCTACAGCTGCCCCAAGGCCGGAGCCCCAAATAAAATAACACCTGGACCTCCGGCACCACACACACTGGGGGTCCATTTTCAAAACACTGACCTAGAAATTAGTGTTTCAATTGGTACCATCTGGGACACTGGAAAAAATATTGTCCTCAAAGATGTTATGCAAATTCTTCAACACCAGTTTGGATGCCCCACTCTCATCTCCAAATGGGCATCCCCATGCCGACCTCTCCCACAGTTGATGGGCTCTGAGGAGTTCTCCGGTAAACAAATACAAGTAACCCCTCAAACAGCCACGGGGAGGCAAAAATTAAAATGAATGAGAAACTTTGTCAAATTCTAGTTGATATCACACCTACATTTTCTGCTTTAAATATCAGCCCTATAGCGCAACAGATCTCTCAGAGTGAAAATGTTTTCATAGTGAGTGCAATAAAATATAAGAGAGGATTTTTATCTCAACCAGTTCACATAACTGGGGCCTTTTACACACACACACATAAAGCATTCATTTTTGCTGTGTGATACTGATTACAAAGATTTTTATTATAAAGCTTCAGATAGGTATAACCAAACCTCTCCCTAAGTTACTTCACTATCCATTAAAGCCTGAGGCCATACAAGGTTCACACCAGCAGTAGATGACCTAGTTGCCCAGGGCTAATCATTTCCTGAACTAGTTCTTGGGACATGCCCATCTTGCCAGGCCAAAATAAATGAGCATGGAAATTTGTCTAGCATTTAAGAGCTGGTAATAAAGTAATTATTCCTCGTTTCCCAATTGTTCCAAATTCAAACACCCTTTGTCACATGTCCTGCTAGATGCAGAAGGGCGCACTGCTGTAGACCTTCGTTCAGCCCGTCCTTTTCAGCATTTCCTGTAATCCCGTTACCGGTTTGCCTTTACTAGCAACAATCAACGACATACCTGGCCCGTTATGCCTCAGGGGTTTTCTGTGGCCTCCTCTTAGTTCTCTCAAGTACTTCAAGATTTAGGCACCCTCTAGTTCCCCAGGAAATCGACCTTTTCACAGTATGTAAATGACATCTTCTGTGTTCAGTTACCAAAGAGGAGTCCATATAAGATTTCACTTATTTGCTGCAACAATGGGCCGAAACAGGACACAAACTCTCTGAGGAAAAATTACGATTATCTTTAGATACTGTTCATTACCTAGGTCATGATGTAAGTACTGAAGGAATTCAACCGTCTCCAAAAAGAATTAAGTTAATACACACATTTCTTAAACCCAACCAAGTGATAGCTTTGTGGATTTCTAGGCTTGGCTGGTTATTTCAGACTGTGGATGGATTCCTAATTTTTCTCTGTTGACTCCCCCATTCTATGAATTCACTAAAATTTCAGTGAACATAGACCTGTTTCCTATGATAGCATACAGTTTGATCCAGTTATTTGTGCCTATACCAGCTGTCTTAAGGTTATCACTGCAGCTGCAAAGTTAGCAGAAGCCTCAGCAGAGTTAATCCTGGAAAATGACATTTAATTGCAAATTTCACACACTGTCCAAAGTCTGCCTAACTCTGCATTGACTCAACATTTCTCTGCAAGCAGACTAACTTCCTGAGATCCTTTTGGTTTTGTGACCTAATCTACATCTTAATGCTGCAACATCTTTAATCCTGCTATGTTACTACCAGAGTGAGCACCATAGCTGGGAGTTAGGAAGTCCCATTCTGTGACACGGTATCCTGATTCATGAGAAGATGCCCCTTTAACTAATCCTGATCTAGTCCTGCTTGTTGATGTGTCATACTGTAGCAATGGAAAAGGCAGTTTTCAAGCTGGTTATGCTATACTACTCAATACGACCTATTTGAAAGGGGAAACCTCTCACAAGATAAATCAGTTCAGCAGACAGAGCTCCATACCCTTACCTGAGCATGGCAGTTATCAAAAAGACAGACTGTAACTATTTACACTGACAGCTGATGTGCATTTGGGACCATCCATGATTTGGGAATGTTATGGGGAAAAAAAGACTTTTTCTGAAGTCCTCTGGAATCCCAATAAAAAACAAGCAATGAGTAAATGATCTGACTGTTACCCGTTTACCTTTTGAAACTGCTTTCATCAAAATGGAAGCTCACACCTGAGTGTCAGGCAAACGTCCTGGTGACTTTCATGCAAAATCAGCAGCAATGGAATCTGCAAAGTTGTGGTACATATGAATAAAGTACATTCTGCTCTGCAAAAAGATGACCCTTTATCACCAAACTTTCACCATCCTGATGTTCTAATAACATGACGACAGTCTGCTCCTTAATCAGAGAAATCAAGTGGTAAATAATGGCCGTAGATTAAACAGTCAGGACTATGGCAAAACCAAGAAGACCACTTGGTTCTTTTCAGCTCCATGTCAAACTAATTTTTTTTTTCCATTTTGGCATTCCTTCACCCATCCTAGTGCATTTAAGTAACTTAAATTATGAACAGACATTGATGTGAAGACGTACAAAATTGTGAAAACACTCTATCAACATCCGATCTACCAAACCCAGAACTGTGGGAGAACTGTGTTTGCTTCTAGAGGCTTCAGACCTACTTCCTATGGACCTTTTCAAAACCTGCAGGTATATTTCATTCAGCCGACTCCGGGCTATGCATATGTTTTTGTTATTATACCAGATAGGTGGAAGTCATCTCCTGCCACAGGGCTGATACCCTCACATGACAAGTAAATAGCTAGACAATGCATTTCCAGTATGGCTGATACCTTTCAACTTCTAGTGATTGAAGCACTCACTTCAATGGCAAATTATACAAGCCTTAAAGAAAACCTTCCATCTTTTTGGAGTTAGCACTGTCCCCATCACCATCAATCATCAGGCAAGGCAGAGAAAATTAATAAGACCCTCTCACTTAAAATCTCTAAACTTGCTGAGGCTATTAGATTTCCCTGACTTAATGGATTGCCTTTGGTCTTGCTGACTATTTTTCAGAACCTCCCTTTGGAAATATAAACTCACTCCACATGAGACCGTCATCAGTAAACTTAATGTCTGATGATTCCTTATTATTCCATACTAATAGAACCATGTACTCTAAGTCTTTAATGTCTCATGCTTAAGCCGATCATCAACAGGTTAAAGATACAAATTCCAGCAATCCTGTTGATCATAATCTACAGCCTGGTGACTGATGTTCTAGAAGTATCATCAGAGAAAGACAGCCCTTGAATCCTCCTGGAAGGAAGCTTACCGCGTACTCCTGACTATTCTCACTGGTATAAAACTATGCATTGGATATATATCTTATAGCCAAAGAATGATCTACCCAACATCTGGCCCTATACAGATGCCAGAAACCTATAAATACGGTTGAAAAGGAAGAGGAGTAGATGAAACCGATGTAGACTGCTTCCACCCAAGATGCCAGATCAAGAATTTATAATTTAACTAAACAAAAATCTGTTCATGTTTTCTTTCTTTCTTTTACTCTACCCTTGGCTGGAAAGATAATACTATTATCCCTAACTCCCAAATCATTCCTAAGGAGGTATATTTGTGGGGCATAATCTTTTAGTCTTTGAAGTTGTCAGCAAAAATTCTGACTTGTCCATTAGCAGTGCCACCTCAATAGAAGTGTATTATGCCCAATATAATTGATCCTTGTTGATGGTCATTATTATTCTCTTAGGAACTATCAGTGCCTAAATGGCTTATGTATGATAAGGCAATGCCTCTTAGATTACGTAAATGTGCCCCTAACTATTTAGAAACAAATGGAGACACTCATTGGTCAACTTACCTGAATTTACATTGTCAAGTTAGAAAGGACCTATGAGAAGACTTTTCATGATTCAGAATTTGTTTCTTTTGGTTGGTCCCTCTTCCCTGGTTAGGAGTAAATACAAATGAGGAGCATCTCTTTAGCTCTTGAAAATAGTGTAGAATCAGCTGTTAAAGCATCGGTTGCCTAACAAAAGTTAAGATTTTCTGACCAAAGTTGTTCATGACAGTAGGATAACCCACAATTCACTTTAAGCTAAGTCAAAAGGTGTCTCTGCTGCGGACAATAGCACCTGCTGCACCTGGGCTAACACTTTTGGGGAAGTTGAAACTCAGTTACATAAGATCACTGAGCAAGCCGCTTGGATTAAAAATCATTGGAAAGACCCTGTGATTCCCTCCACAGGGCATTTCTTTGACTCATTTGATTTTGATTGGTTTGGATCTTGGGGACCATAGCAAGTTCAATCCAAACATTGGGAATTATCCTGTTTATAATTATAATACTCTTTTTGTCCTGTTTTATTCTCTCAAAACTTTTAAATGTTTAAATGTTTTCTAACCACTAAGCAGATGATCTCCCTAAGACTGATACATCACAAAAGAATAAAGAAGGTGACTGAAATAAAGATTGTCATCCTGAAACCATTACTTAAGCCAAAACATCATGAATAGCACAGAGAATCAACAAAAGTTTCAAGAACTACAGATCAGAAACTGAGAACAGTGCCACTGCCTTAAATTTTGATCACATCTCAGTCAAACTGAGAGTCTGATCAAAAGGAGGAGATTGTGAAAGAGAAAACCATAGGCCCAAAGTGGGGTCACTTGTTCCAAAGCTGATAACATCCAATTTAGACTTAATACCTGACCAACTGCAGTTTTCTCCAAGAATGTAATATTCATCTGTCAGTATGGCATTTTCTGGGCATTACCAATGAGGTAAACTGTCACATGTGTTATTTTATCTCCTAAATGAAGCTGAGGCAATCTGCCTGATAAGAGAATCCCCTTCTTTAACTCCCCCTAGTGCAGGTAACTGCCTGAAACAATTCTTTTATCTTTTTATTAAATCATTTTTATTGTTATTCTGTTATAGTTGTCCTAATTTCTCCCCCTTTGCCCATCTCCACCTACCCCACCCCATACCCCTGTTCCCATAGTCAATCCCCACACTGTTGTCCATGCCTGTGAGTCATTCATACATGTTTTTTGTCTAGCCCCTTACCCTTCTTTCCACCATTATCCCCCTCACTCCCTCCCTCTGGTCACTTTCAGTCTGTTCCATGTTTCCATGCCCGTGTCTCTATTTTATTCGTTAGTTTACTTTGTTCATTAGATTCCTCATATAGGTGAGATCGTACGGCATTTCTCTTTCACCAATTTGTTAATTTCACTTAGCATAATATTCTCCAGTTCCATCCACGCTGTCAAAAGAAGTAGTTCCTTCTTTCTTTCTGCTGTGTAGTATTCCATTAAAATTTAATGGAATTATATTTATATTTAATCATTATACTTAATCATTATATAAAATGATTAAATATAATGCAACCCATGCCTTGGCTGGTGTGGCTCAGTGGATTGAGCACCGGCCTGAGAACCAAAGAGTTGCTGGTTTGATTCCCAGTCAGAGCACATACCTGGGCTGTGGCCAACTCCCCAGTAGGGGGCATGTGAGAGGCAACCGCACATCCAGTGTTTCTCTCCCTCTTTCCCTCCTTCCCCTCTCTCTAAAAATAAGTAAATAAAGCCTAAAAAAGCAAATAAAAATAAAAGTAAAAATAATGCAACACTTCACAAATTTGCATGCCTTCCTTGCACAAGGGCCGTGCTAATCTTCTCTGCTGTATCACTCCAGTTTTAGTATATGTGTTACCAAAGTGAGCACCTTTCTTTTGTCTTTCAATAACATTCTTGTCCTACCTATGACAAGAATCTATAGTTTCTATCTATGAAAACCTTTTTTAAAAAGATTTTATTTATTTGTTTTTAGAGAGATGGGAAGGGAATGAAAAAGAGAAGGAGAGAAATGTCAATGTGTAAGAGATGCATTGACCAGTAGACATGGCCAGCAACCCAGCATGTGGCCCACCTGGGAATCAAACCGCAACCTTTCTGTTATGCCAGTGCTCAATCCACTGAGCCACACCAGCCGGGGCTGAAAACCTTTTATATTGTTCAGATCCTTGGGGCTATTCTCAATTTGCTAATGGGATGCTGCCCAATTCATGAATTGGTCAAATTTACTCAACTGAATTTTTTGTTTTTAAGCAGAGTGTTGAAATAGTAAAAAAAAAAAAAAAAGTTATAGTCATTCAGATGAGTTCATAATTTTGTTTTAGTTGTTTAATACTAGAAAAGAAAAATAATTTCAAAAGTAAATGTCTTAATAGAAACACAAAAATGTCAAACAGGGAGAAATAAATTTGCTTTTCTTATTACTTATACCTTATTTCTCATAAAACCAGGGGATATGACAGGAATTTTATAGATAAACAGGTATTGTTTTCAAATTCAAATTGTCTCTCTAGGAATATAAAATACAAAAAACAGTACTATAAAAATTATGATAATACAGCAATTACTCCACTCTTTATTACAGAAATAAATACAAGATCAAGGTTTCTGGGGGTAGGGTTTTTTGTTTTTTTAAGATTTTATTTATTTATTTTTAGAGGGAGGGGAAGAAAGAGATAAAGAAAGGGAGAGAAACTTGGATGTGAGGTTACCACGCCCATTGTTCACATGCCCCCAGCTGGGGACCTGGCCTGCAACCCAGGCATGTGCCCTGACTGGGAATCCAACCAGCAACCCTTTGGTTTACAGGATGGTACTCAACCCACTGAGCCACACTAGCCAGGGCTTTTTTGTTTTTTTTTAATAGTTGGATTTGTATTATAATTCTGAAAGGTAAAACCGCATCTATGTATAAATGATAGCTTTTTTTAAAGTGAAAGTGATATTTCTAAAAATACAATATATATTTTAAATAATGTAATATTTCTGCAAGAAATAATTTCTAGCGTATCTGTCATGTTTTACCATGGGCTTTTTGACTTACTAATATGTCCTCTATAAATTAAAATTTAAATATAGTAACTGCAAAACTCACTTAAAACCACTAGATGTCAGTGTGTTAGCCATAACTTCACTATTGAAACAATTTCAAGCAAAATTATGACACAGATGATTGCATTAGAGTCCCATCAAAGGACACCAAACCACTTTAAGTAATATTCAGATACATAGGGCAGGAAAACTCCTCTTAGAAATCACGTTTATATGGTGATCTTAACTTTAATAACTGAATAATCAAGGGTCCCATATTGTTTAGTGCTTTTTATCTTAAGAACAGTATATAATAATTATCTCACAGTGAATAATTTAAAAACACTTGAAGCCCAAGAATATTGGAGTTGGGAAGCAATCTTAAAAACTGTCTGGTGCAACCTATTTTTTTCAGAGTAGAAATAAATGAAAATGAGAGGAAGAGGAGAGGAGAAGGGAAGAGGGGGGATAAGTTTTTTCTAAAGGTAAAGATATGTGCTAATAAAAATATTTGGCCAGTCATTTAATAATCTTGATTATATATCCAGTATTTTTCATATAATATAAAGATGTCCCTTACTAGAAAATTGCTTTTCATGTGAGCCTCATAACATGTTTGACAAGAAATTAAGAAAAAGACAAATAAATATATATACCTGTATATGCTTTTTGCCAAATAACAATATAAATGACCATTTTCTCACATCATTAATATGGTCAAAACTTCAATAATCCAGCCTCTAATTAAAAACTGTCTTATTTTATCAGCTGGCTAGTCTTTCGAGGGCCGCCGTCATTGTGGGAATTTAGTGTTTGTGAAGACTTGAGCACATCCTCTCACACTTTCATATATCACCCACTTGCTCTGAAGCAACTCGGTATTCCTAACAACAGGGCCCCTCGTCCCCTGACCTCTTCTATTTCTATGTAGACATTGGTGCTTTCTCCTGTGCTCAACGAACCTTGTGCAAATACCCAACTTTTTACTCCACTTCCTTTCTGTTTGCATCTACCTGCAAACTCCCAGGCCTGGGTCAATCCATTGCCCAGATTCATTACCTATACCTGAGCTACTCAACATACTGGGGAAAATCAGGCAAACATGGATACTGGCTCACAACAGATTTGTGGCCTGCTGTTAGAGATGCACTGCCAAAGCAGTGTGGCAATATTGCTGTGGTTTTTGAATAATTTTCATCTCCTTCTCTCCAAAGGAAAGTATAAAACTGCCCATGTGGTTGAATCCCCTGTGTCTCTCTCTCAAAAAAAATATAGGCTAAATAATATTTAATTTCTTCCTGAAATTGAACCATGTTGATTATCTGTGCAAACAGAAGAGAATGGAAATTTCCAGGCATATAAAGTCTGGATAGAGAATTATGACAACTGATAATAACTTTGACAATATATGTATGACATCATTATAACACAACAGACATCACTTAAAATATACAGCCTGGTTCTGAATAAAATTTAGGTGGCAGAATGAATGACAGTAACACTGAACAAAATGGCTAAGGTCAAGAAAAGAAAAAAATAGGTAAGTTCAAGATAAACTTGAAAATAAAATCACCAAGACACATGAAGAAAATTTAAATTTTAAAAACAGCAACAATTAACTTTTCAAAAATTTGCAGTTATTCTGAAAATATAAATAACAAGTAAATCCCTAAGCAACTATAAAATAAGTTTTACAGTTAAAATGTTCAAAGAGATTTTAAAAATAAGTAACATTTACATAGAGAAGCAAATAATTTTGAAATAGAAACAGACAGATATGCATAAAGGTCACATGCTATTTGTTATTTTGTGTAAAAAATGACCTGAAACACAGTGACACAAAACATGTATCATGCTCATGAATTCTGTTGGTCAGGAATCTGAACAAAGCAGAGAAGAAAGCCTCCTTTCTATTCCACTTGGTGTCATCTGTGGCAGCTGAAAGACTGGGGATTGGAAACATCTAGAAGCCTTGCTCACTCACATGTCTAGACTCAAGGCTGGGAAGACTGGAACACCTGGGGTTCCGCAAGAGTCTTCATCTCTGTGTTCTCTCCAGACAGACCGGTCAATGGGAAACATCCAAACCTGTAGAAAAGTTTCTGTTGAGTCCAAAGGGATGACAATGCCTGTTAAAAAGTGTGTATTCCCTTGAGGGTGGTTATGCCTTTGAGGGGTATTGAAAAGAGAATTACTTCTGCATGCCAATGGTGTGTTGACCTAGAAGCACAAGGAAAACAGACAGAGCTTACTTAAAAATGTATTTCTCAAGAAGTTACAGGCCTGAAGTATGACTACCCACCATGACCTACTAGCCAGTTAGAAAGTTATGATTAGATCACATGGTGAGGTAACTTTCGGTCACTGAACTTATACATACCCACTTTTTCATCCACTCTAGGAACTCCTGATCTACAAAGGGAAAAACACATTGTACCCAGGAGTCTCTGTCCATAGCATTTCTGAAATTCAGCCAATCTTGTATGCATCTTATCTTCCTGAGCAGGGCTCAGTCCTAATGCCTGGAAATGATTCTATATGGCTTTTGGCTTGTCCTGACTAGTCTAGGTTCTTGGTTCTGCTTTTTAAATAATCCATCATTTTCTATGAAAAACATCCTCTGTTTTCATTTGGGTTGTTTCGTCAATTAGATTCATGTCCGTAGAATTTGGGGGGTCAAAAACTTTCTTGTTGTTTTGCACTATGTCTATCCTTAAGACCAAACTAATATTAGTTCTGTTTAAACTGTGTAGGTTCCATATAAACCCACACCACTATATAAAAAAAAAAAAAAAAAAAAAAAAAAAGAACATGCAGCTTTCTCTGAGATAAACCCTTCTTTTACCTTGGGTTTCCTATAAAGTTGCTGAGAGACTCACACTCTTAAGATTATAAGCCATAGCGTGTAATGAAGAGAATCTAACTCTGGGTGATTGACTCAGTTGGTTGGAATGCCGTCCCGTATGTCAAAAGGCTACAGGTTCAATCCCTGGTCAGGGCTCATACCTAAATTGTGTGTTTGATTCCCAGTCCAGGTTCACACAGGAGGCAACTGATGGATGTTTTCCTTTCATTTAGATATTTCTCTATCCTCTCTCTCTCTCTCTCTCTCTCTCTCCCCCCTTCCTCTGTCTTACAAAAAAGAAAAATCAATAAACATATCTTTTGGCAAGGATTTTTTTAAAAGAAGAGAATCTATGAAGCACCTCTAAAATCCTTCCATGTACTTTTGTTCAACTGTGCAATTGGATGAAGCATACCCATGCATCTCTCTCAGGTTTTAACAATGACTCTTGTAATTTCACATCTGATTTGACATTTTCTCTGAAGTCCCTTCGCATCTTGGGGAGCCTGGGAATGAGAAGGTACCCCTGGCTTCATTGTATTTGGCAATTCTTCCTTTAGCTTTTCTCCCCTCATATTTTATTAGAAGACTCCATGAACTAGGCAATAACTTTAACACTCTGCCAAAGAATTTCCGTAGCTAAACCATTTAGTGTGTGATTCTATTGCAATGCTGAGGAAGGTGTTGCAAAATAGCTCACCATAACAAGCTAGGATACCTTTTCTTCCAGCCTCCAAAACCATTTTTCTCATACCCCCTTTCACCTCCACTGATACTGCACAGGCGCATTAAGTATTCGGTTAACAGTCTCTTCAATTCCCTACACCCCACGCCCAATTTCCATCTGTCCCCTAATCCTGTAGCCACTGTCACTTTTTTTTAGGATCTTAATAAAGCAACACCCAAAATTTCTTGTGAAATTTCTTGCTACAGCATTCCAATACAGTTGCCATGGTTGCATAACAAATTGCTCAAAAGCTCTGCTGTAGAAAAACAACCACTATTTATTTTGTTACAGATTTAGGGAGTCAGGAATTTGGATAGGATATAGGAGAGAAAGTTTAGTTGTTCTATTCACTCCGCTTTGGGTAAAATTGTTCAAAAACTGGGATCTTGAATCATCTGAAGACTTGCTAAAGCACATGGTTGGTGCCTAAGCTACAAAGATTTGGATAGTTGAAGCCTGGAGTCGTCTTGAGCATTGTTTTTATCTTTACATGGTGTCTGTATATGGCTTTCTGAGATGACTTTGGTATAGCCAGACAGAGAGAGAGAAAGGGACTAAGGAAAGAGAGAGGAAAAAGAGAGACATTAGCAGCATCTCTTTTTATGACAGAGACTCAGTGTCATGGAAGATCATTTCATTCACATTCCGTGTGCCGCAAGTGAGTAACTAAGTCTGGCTGAATTTGAAGAGGAGACATTAAAACTCTACCTTTTGTGAGAGGAGTGTCAAAGAATGTGTGGGCATGTTTTAAAAAGCATTACACACAGATATGCAAATAAAGTATTAGAAACCTTGAGAATGTTTGAAAACCTGGGTAAACGTGGCCAAAGTGCAAACATTATCTGGACGCTGCTAACAAGAAACTGCCCCAGACAGCAGTGCAAAGAAGTAAAGCAATGGAGAAATGACTGAATTTAAAGGAAAAAAGAAACAATTCACAAAATTCAATGCATGCATTATAGGAATTTCAGGAACAGAGGATAGAGATAACGGCAGAGTAATTATTCAAAGATAGAATAATTAAGAAGTTGTCTGAATTGATGAAAATATGAGTCTAGACAGTCAGAAAACTCAAAAGTACCAAAGAGATATAGAAATATGAATCTTTTTTCATTGTTATTCTATTACGATACTTAAAGAAAAAATAAAACTTCAGAGTATCAATAATACAGAGAAAATGTTAAAACTACCTAAAGAAACCAAAATGATATTCAAAGGAATGAAATTAGACTAATCACAGAATAGTCACAGAATAATAGCAGAATAAGAAATTCCAGACATAAGAAGACAATGGAATAATGTCTTCAAAATGTTGAGGGAAATCACATCACTACAAATTCTATATTCAGATATTTAAGAAAGTTATCAAAGTGTACAACTCACAAAACCATGATGAGGTAATTAGTGTAGAATATATATATTCTATATATATAAAGTATTCAGTGTAAAATATATTTATTGACAAGAAAGATGGAAGCAGAAAGAGGAAGTAAGAAGTAAGAAACAATGCATGATAATGCATTCAATGTAAGATGGTATATCTGTTTAATGAATAAATAAATATATTTTGTGTTTAAAAAGTTGAAATTATAATTTCATACAACAGTAACAATATCATAGAATGGGAACTTTACTAAAAAATCTGTATTACAGTACATAAATAACTTTGTGTAAAAAAGTGAAGAAAACAATCAGAAGAAAAATAAAGGAGATGTGCAAATACAGCCTACGAAAGCAAAAAGAGAAAGAAAATAGGACCGATAAAAATGCGTAATGAGCCCTGGCTGGCTGTGCCAGTTGGTTGGAGTGTTGTCCTGTACACTGAAAGATTGTGGGTTCTATCCCTGATCAGGACGCAAACTTAGGTTGTGGGTTCGATCTCTGGTCAGGGAGCATACAGAAGGCTACTCACCATTGTTTCTTTCTCCTTTCCGCCTTCTCTAAATCAATAAACATCTCCTCAGGTGAGAATTAAAAAAATACATGATAAGAAATAAAAATGTTAGAATTAATGAATTTAGCAGTGATCATAATAAAACAGATTTAGTACTTTACCTATTAAAAATAGAGATTAGTAAATCAAGTTGAAAGAGAAGAAAGACCCAGCTATCTCTGGCTTATCTCAAGTATAACTAACAAACATGGCACATACCATTAGAAAGTAAAGTAATACAAATAACAAACTGGGAAAATACTGTGGGAAGGAGAACACTGGCTCTCCAAAGGGTCCACGTCCAAATCCTCAGAGCATGTAAATGTGTTAGGTTGCATGGCAAAGAAGAAAAAATGTTGCAGATGGAATTAAGGTTACTAATCAGATTACTTTAAAATAAGGAGGTAGACCTGCATTGTTTAGGCAGGTTCAATGTATAACCACAAGGATCTTCAAATGGGAAGAGGCAGGGCGAAGAGGCCCACCCAGAGAGATGCAGGGTGAGGAAGGCTGGACTGGTTGTTGCTGATTTTGAAGATGGAGAAATGGCTCCATGAGCTAAGGGATGTGGGAAACCTTTAAAATCTGGAGACGGCATCAAAATAAATTCCGTCCTACGATTTTCCAGAAGGAAGCACAGCCTTGTCAATATTGCAATTTCAGTACAGTGAGATTCATTTCAGGAAGACTTTCAGATATGTAGGATAGTAAATTTGTGTTGTTTTAAGCCATTATGTTTTCGGTAATTTGATTCAAAGGCAGCAGGTAACTATTTCAAATACTAATAAAAATGCATAATGTAGTAGTAATAATATATAATTTCATAATGCAAAGGTTTATAATTGAAAGGAGAAATTAACAAAAATAATGGAAGTATACCATTCACTTCAAGTAAACATGTACAAAGTGATGAAATAATTCATTAGAATGTATAAAAATAATGTTTACACATATGCATGTACAGTGTACACATATATGAATGTAAGCTATAGTGATGCAAGAAAAGGCTTTTCAGCAAATAAATAGAAAAAATATATATTTTTTCAAGCCTCAAACATTTACAAAATCATGGCTAATACTCAATCACAAAATAAATGATCATCTACAGAAAACTCTTTTAACCTCAATGCAATTTAGTTGACAGACCACAATAAAAGAAATTTAAGAATGTGTATTTGAATTTTATAAATACTTTTTCTAATCTTAAAATTAAATGGACAGCATAATGTTTTAAAATGAAAAACAATAACATATACATTAAGCTCTATGGAGTGCAAAAAATGTATTAGTATGCTCAGGGTACATTTTATATTAACTTATTAGATTACAAGGTCTAAAATGTTATGTTATGCATTCAATTAAAATCTAAAGAAGTTCAAATTTGAAAATTATATTATAATGTCATTTTTTTCTTTCAGGAAATATTCCTAAAGCTGTGAGAATGAAAAACATTTATATAAAACCTATAAATCTAAGAAATAATTAATTTAAAAAATAACACCAAAAACATGTTGTGATAGAACAGACTAAACTGTGACCAAAATTTTTGACTTAAAAAAAAATCTAAGTAAACTATTATCTTAAAAAAAATCAAGGTGGGGGGGACTAGGAATTCAAGATCTCACGTAGGAAATGGTGAGGCAACGTCAAGAGACGACATCTGAGCCTGCAGAGGTAGCCTTAGGAGAACGAACGGCTGGAGGGACACCGTTGAGGGTAGAGAAGGGTGCACAAGTCTTAAGTTTGAATAATGAGCAATATACAATGAAACTGGGCAGAAATGGAAGATAATGGAGACGGGAAAGGGAAATCCAGGATCCCGACAACAAAGTCCACTGCTTTCCCACCTTGCACCTCAATAAGTCAATAGGACATAAATCCAGAGAATATTCTCGAAGAAATGGAAGACAAAATCAGCATACGAAAGGCAATAGACTCACATAGAATTGTACACTCTCAGATATAGCCAAGTAAAGTTATTAAATTACAAAATATGGAAAACCATATGGATAACCAGACCAAATAGTTAAATTACTTGAGAAGGAAAAGTGTATGGCTAGATTCAGGCTTTGTAACAGTGACATTGTACTGTAACCTGAGAACCATATACATGACCAAATGAGTGTCCATGTATAAAGGCAGGAGACATTCTTTTGAAATGTAAGAATCCAAAGGACACTTTAGTGGAAATTTCTGTCTAAAAAAAGCTAAGAAAAAAGACTGGACCTGATTATTCAGTTAGGAAAAAGACCAAACAAATTCAGGGTTACATAGTAGAATGTAAAATTATAACCTATGAACATAGAAAACTCCAGCAAAGCAATCAAAATACAATAACATATGATAATTCACTAAGTAAATTACCCAGATATACAAAAGGCTATATATATATATATATATATATATACACACACATACACACCCCACACCCACATATATATAATAGTTATATAATTTTGTGGTTTGCAGCTAAGTTATTGAATATATATGACATATCATACATTATATATAATACATAATCATGAACACCAACAAACATATACAATTGGAAGGGGACACACATTTTAAAAGTAACACAGAAGTTAATATGCCTAAGAAGAAGGATAGACTTGACCTAAATTTCTCAAGCTCTATATATAAAAAAAAAATTGCAGATACAGCCGAAGGCCACTAAGGAAGACTTGAAAGACTAGAAAGGCAAATCAGACTCTTACATGGAAAAAACAAAATGGTAACATCAAGATAGACCTAAAAATATGAGAACTTGGAAAAAGGATGGACTATTGAAAGGTTCTGTTGCAACTACATTTCTGTATGGAAAACATAAACTAAAATTAAATACAGTTTAGAAAATACTGATGTGGAAATAGAGATACTTATACTTTGAAGTTAAGAAAAATTACTGGATAATATGTGTTAAGATAAGATAAAATCTTAGTAGGAGATTTTAAAATATATTGTTGAATCTGAAATCTATATATACTCTATAAAAAGAAGGACATGATTAATAAAGTTCAGAAATTTAAAAAGGAAAAACCCAAGAAGATATTAACTGCATGTAAAGCTAAGTATTCATATCTAGCAGGAAATCAGTCATGGAATCCAGGTTATATTTCAGTGTCAACTGCTTGCTCCCTGGAGATCTCAGCCATGCATCATTTCTTTCCTGGCAATTAGGATGCCATCTCTTTCATATCTGAATATATAAAAGCTTTACTCAGAGATATAAGCTAACCAAAATCCACCATGAGAAGCAATGGAATACTCTACAATGATAGAAGTGCTCTATATTCGTGCTAACCAGTAGAGTAACCACTAGCCACGCACACCTATTGAGTACTTGAAATATGGCTAGGAAGAATGAGAGATAGAATTATAATTTTAATTAATTTAAATTTAAATAGCCACATGTGGCTAGTGGCAACCATGTTAGGTAGTATAGATATGGGACATTGTCACAAATCAGAGACCAGTTACCAAAGCTCCTATAAGACAGTTACCATGTTTCTTTCACACACATCCATAAGGAAATCTAAAATTCTCTGTAGTTTTTTAATTTGCTTAAATAATTTATGAATCAAGAATACATAATAGCAACATCTGTTCTTTTGGGAAGCATGCGTTTACATTATTATATAATACAATGTTAAGTATTTTAATTTTAAAATATATTTTCACTAATAATATTGTGTGAGCTGACACTGTTGCCAAGTTTTTGTTTTGCTATGTTTTGTTTTGTTTGTTTGAATTCTCTTGACTTCCATAGCACCTTCTCCTTCTCTTACTCTTCTTCACCAGGGATCCAATTCAAGTCTTCTTTACAGAGGGTTTTCTCCAGTCACCAATTACATTCTGATGATCTTCAGATTTTTTTTGAATTTTTATGAGTTCATTTGAGCAAAACTAATGACAATTGCTGGGAAGCAAAATCTCAACCCATTGAGAAAATGTTCTCGGAAAAGGCAGTTTTACTACATATTTTTTACATCAGAATCAAAGGGGAAGACATAAAATTCATTGGTGACAGATTAAGGAGGTGGGACCAAACAGAGTCAGGAAATTTCTGGGATTGGATAAAAAGTGAAACAAGTAGACACACTTCACCTCAGATTTCTGTTCATGCACATATTATCTTCTTTAAAAAATACTTAAAGAAGACCTCATAACACTCAACTCTTGTTTTTATTAATATAGCTCCAAAATTTATATCTGTTTTTTTTTATGTTTCTAAGTTCTGAATAAGTCCAACTGACAATTAAAATTTCCACAAGGACTCTTTAAAACTATTTCTCTTCCTTGGTATATCATCTCAGTATATGGCATAATCATCTATCAGGAAGCACAAATGAGAAAATTTAGAACCATCCCTGAAAATCCTTCTTACTCATTCTTTGACAGTTAATGAACAAGACCTGTCAGATGTATATGTCCACATAGCTCGCTGATGCATATTTCCAAAGTGGCTTCTGAAGGCTGGGTGATAAACCCTTCAAGTCCAGCCCAGTCCCTTTTGCCTTTACATTTGCAAACATCCTCCTTTGATGTTCTCTCTTTGTTGTCTATCACCTGATGAGGACCTGTGCATAGTAAATGAAAACCACCCTCAATGTAATGTGCCCAGAAAGACAATAAAAGCCTGTTAAGGCAGGGTCAGTACACTATTTTCTCTGGAGAGAGTGGCTGAGACATTCCAAGGCACTCTCGGGCCCCCTCACTCTCTCCAGCCTGCTCCTGGGCCCCCGCTCTCTCTGACTCAGAGGGGGGTCGTGTAGTCCCTGAGTTTTCTCCCCACAGGATTCATATGTGGAAATATTTATAAATCGGCCACAGCATGCAGATTCTGCTGGACAGGACACACCACAATGTACAATAATGGTCCTTTAATTAAAAGTTATAGAATATGAAAATCGTTAGGTAAAAGAAGAGGTTTGTTTCTATAAGCTGAATTGGATACTATAATAATCATGAAAAAGTCTCTAAAGAAATCCATTGGTACCCCTATAATTCAGATATTGGAATGTTTAGAGATGTCCTGGAGGTCCCTAAGCCTCTCCTCATTTTTTTGAATTCTTGTTTCTTCATTATTTTCTGGTTGAATGTTTCTTTCTTCCTTCTGGTCCACAGCATTGGTTTGAGTCCCAGTTTCCTTCCCATGACTATTGGTTCCCTGTATGAACAGTAGAATGACAGCAAACTCACAGTTGTTAACAGCCACACCTAAAACAAAAGAAAAAGCAAACTAAGCAAACAACTTGAACAGGAACAGAACCACAGAAATAGAGATCACATGGAGGCTTATCAACAGGGGAGTGGGAGGGGGAGAGAGGGAGAAAAGGTACAGAAAGTAAGTAGCATAAATGGTAGGTAGAAAATGGATAGGGAGGGGTTAAAAATAGTATAGAAAATGTAGAAGCCAAAGAACTTATATGTATGATGCATGTACAAGAACTAAAGGGGGGGAATTTGGGTGGGAGGGTGTGTGCAGGGAAGAGGGGAATAAAGGAGGGGAAATAGGACAATTGTAATAGCATAATCAATAAAATATACTAAAAAAGGAAAGAAATCCATTGGGCCAATTATGTAGTTAGCGATATAGATTCAATTTCATTTAGATGTTATTTCCTCTACCCAACCTACCCTCAATCTGAGAACTGTTTATTTTTAAGATTGTGGAATGGGTCGTGTTCATTTTTTGCTTGTTTTTAGTCACAAATGTGATAACTTTTGAAATGACAAGCACGTCAGAGTTGCAGTCACCTTCTTGTGGTCCACTGTTAAATGGAACAACAGCCTTAGTCAACATTTTTTGCTCTTTCGAAGTCTTTCTTTACTTCAGAATATTTTCATGATGAAAAAGTGTTGATTTTTATTAAGTAAACAGAGGGATTTTTTTTT
Organism: Micronycteris hirsuta; assembly: GCA_004026765.1. NCBI lineage: Eukaryota > Metazoa > Chordata > Mammalia > Chiroptera > Phyllostomidae > Micronycteris > Micronycteris hirsuta. The sequence continues at coordinate 118,852 of PVJI01002031.1, forward strand.
CACATCTCAAACAGTTAATTGAAATGGACATGTGTGCTTTCTGTAAGGGGTTTGGGTAGGCAGTCTTCCTGAGAATAAGGCAACTCACTTAGATGACATGCAGAGGCTCTTTGGAGCTCTTTGAAGCTAGGTTGAAAATTCACTCAGCATAAGGCTAATGCCGTTTGTATATACATCAAAAACTTATTCCAACCTTTATTATAGGTTACTGAGCTCTTTGAAATCTATCCCCCGTTCCTCTTCTGTTTAATTTTTAACCTCATCTCCACCGACAGAATTTGGCCTCACTAAACAGCCTCTGCAATCCTGTTCTTCCACATCGCTGGTTCAGACCCCACAGGCAGGATAAATACGTCAAATACACCCTAACTAAAGTCCAACCACTTCACCACGAATTGTGAATTAATAAAATAAAAATAATATGCTTTTGACAATGAAGTGAATAAATTCTGAATCGTCACATGTTCATAGAGATGCAGAAAGAGATTCACATGCTCCAGTAAAGCCTCAGAGGATTGTATTGTTTTTGGAACAATTATTTTTAATCAGCAAAATGTAATCTGCAAAATGAGTGTGCTGAAAGAGTTACTTTTCTGACTCCAACAGATGGACCAAGCTATCAGAAAAATATATCTTATATTTTCCTACAGCTACAACTGAATTAAAAGTGCCTATACATGAGTTAAGAACAGGAAGCAACAGGGACTTTCCAAACCCTGAGGAGCCGTTGTTTGGTAAGGATGGATTTTGGGGTCCTATGCCATGATTCACCCCCTATTTGACTCTCTGTGATTGTGCACATTGGAAAAAATGCCCTTGAACCTTGGTTTTCTCACCTAAATAGTGGGATTCTTGGCAGATCTACTTTTCATTTTTCACAGGTTGCCAAGAATGTCAAGTAATAGAACATAACGAAAATATTTTAACAAGGACACAGAATAGCATGGTGAAAAAAGAGTAAGTACTCTGGACTCAAGCTTCTTGGTTTCACAAACTGGCTCAACCATCACAAGCAGGGTGATCTAAGCAAGTGACATAACCTCCCTAGAAGTCAATCTCATTGTGTGCAAATGCACGTACCTCAAAATGTCGTTGACAGTGTTGATTAAAATGTTTCATATTACGTATTCAGTCTGAGGTATGGTAAGCACTCTAGGCAAGGCATTGATGGGAATGCAATTTGTGCATGAGAGCTGCACCACCCCTGCCCTGCGAGGGCAGTGAGCCAAACACAGGACTCCTTCCAACTGCTGCACTCCTTCTATGATGTTAGCACCTTTGTGTGTCCATCTGTTTCTTACACAATATTTTCTTGTATTAGAGTCATTTAGCCTTAGACTCAGGTTTGGGCGTCTATGTATGGGAAATCTGTTAGGGCTTTTTCATATTTAGTTTGGGGTTCTTTAGGATCCTTGTCTGTGAAGGAGCCCCAAAGACGGTCCATCCTAACTTCATGGAGTTTTATTTCAAGATTTGAAGCCCCAAACCCCAGTTAATAATAACAGGTTATTTTGTCTTGTCTATATTTTATATCGACCATTCTCAAATATAATACAGGAGGAGGTTCGGAAATGGAACTCGTATATTCCTAAGTTCTCTAGGCAAAGGCACTATTAATATTTTCATCTAAAAGTAACTCGTTATTTGGGGTCCTAGAATCTCTTCAACTCCCACGTGCATTTCTCTCTACTGAAACTCTCTCTTTTTTTCCTTCTAAACTGATTGTTTTCTGATCAATTAGTATTTCACTTTCAGGATTCAAATTGAGTGAAACTTCATACATGAAACAATTTTGAACACTGTGCTTCTAATATAGTTTTTGCATTAGGTTCCAAGGATAAGCCTGTCAATTACTACCTAATACATTTCCCTCACGTTCCCTTAAAGAACCCAGAATTTATTTAGGAAAGCAGTAACCCTGTCTAGAGTTGGCATTTCCCAGCCCTGTGTGCAGCATGTAGCCTGTAACTGCCTTCTGACACATGACATCTAAGCAGAAATGGGTGGCAATGACACCCATTTGCCAACAACAACGGAGCTTCCTGAGTTATCAGTGAATGTGGGAAAACCTCCAAGATTGTAGTCAGCACAGGTATGGTGAAAGAGATAAGAAGAAGCAGGTTGATTTTCACAAAGCAGCTAAATCACCTTCCACTCTAGGTTGCTTGCTGCGAGAGAGAAATAAATGACTTTTTTATATAGAGGGTGGGGCAAAAGTAGGTTTACTGTTATTCATATGTAAAATAATGCAATACCTAATAAATAATATAAGAGTAAACGCTGTTTTGCATGACCACCACTGTAAACCTACTTTGGCCTCGCCCTGCATAAAGCTCACCCTGCATAATGTCGCATTCAGTGTGATACTCGGTACAACAGTAACAACAGCTCAGTGAAAACAGTTTCCTTGTTCACCGCATGTCCACATCCCATATTTCCAAAGTGACACATCTCTCATCAGAGAAACTCCATATAGAGACTTTGAGTTTTGTAGGATCATCCATACTCAAACTTCTCAAACCCGTTATAATTAATTTATTCTTTAGATTGAGGCAGGATAGTAAAAAAACTAGGATAATTCCTGAAAAAGCAAGTAGAATAGGGAAACTGAAACACAAAAATCAAACAAGGCCAAACAATCTGGGCAACTTGCAGCCAGCTAGTAAACAACGAGAACTTATCTCCCTAACCAAGGACACTTGAGAGTGAACGGCTTGTACTTCTCCCTAACCAAAGAATACATAGCTTAAATCTCCCTGGCCTAGGAAATAAAGAACAAAGACCCAACTAATGTTATTTGTGCCAAGGACAAATGAAGTCAGGGAAACAAATAAAAACTTCATTAAATGCTGGACAGACCCAAGATTAAAAGCAAAGCACTCTAACAGACCAAAGAACATTCCGAAATCCCCTATGTGCTCATTTTGATGCATTGGCATATTAAAAATGCAACTAGAAAACTAATAAACGTTCCACTAAAACCCTCCCCTAAAATTCTCACCCACAGAAAGAAGACGAGAGCCCTCAGCAGGAAGATGCAGCACAAGCTCACCCTAGAGCCTACCCATGCCCCTTCCCAGCTATGAACTTTTTATTTCCTCCTAAACTCTAAGCGTCTCAAGGAGACGTGCGGCCAGGTGAGCAGTGGGCAGCAGCAGCTCAACTCAGGTGTACCCCTGACCCTGACTCCAGGGCCTCCTTTTGCTCTTACTTACCAGGTGAGCTAACAGCAGACTACTGTCTTGGCTCACTCCTTTCCTATAACTTGCCTAGGGAACCTGCAGGATACTGTCCAAGCTCTCTCCTTTTACTTCTTCTACCCTAAGTCGTTCCTTTAAGTCTTTTCTTTGTTTCTTCATACCCAGCCTTAATAAACGTATTCTCAAAATCACCTGGACTTATGTTGTGAAATCTTTCCTACATGAAGTCAAGAACCCACACACCACAGGCGGGTCTGAGGCAGACCTGCTCCTGGCCAGTTCCTGTCTGGCAGCGAGATGACTTTGTATTCCATGAATTTAGTTTACATTTAATTCTTGACAACAGGTGCTAGAGAGAGACAGTAGCTAGACTTATCCTCTCCTGTTTGCATTCTGTTACTGTCAACAACATCACAGAAATGACTCTTTGTCATCCTGTGAAATTGGTTCTTCCCCCTAACATTTCATGACTACTCCCAGAAGCAACCTCATATACCATCCTGGGAGTAGGCAAAATTCTTGGGCACCTGTTTGTGGGGTAAGAGGTGTGAGAGGAACCAATCTAGCTATTTGCATTTTAATAAGCGCCCCCCAAGGTGATTCAGAGGTGCATTCACATTTGTGCAATCAAGTGCCCTGCCTACACAAAATTACTTCATATTTTTATATAAATATATTGCTGCTTAATGTTTCCTATACTTTAATTCTACTCAGTGTTATAAAAATCCTACAACTTGACTATCTCTCAGGAGTCTGTCTAATCCTGGTCAAATGCTATCCAGCAGTTTGCCTCTATGATCTCTGGGAGGATATGATTCTGGGATTTCCCTTCTGGTCATTCTTCATTCTTCAAATTTTCATCACAAAATTCTAACTTAGATATATGTTCCAGCAGAATTTTGAAAATGTTGTGTTGTATTTTCTGTTCAAAAGGAACGCTGCTTTCGAAAGACCCAACGTTATTTTCATTCTCGTATTTTCTACGTAGCCTTTCTCCTTTTACATTTTTTGATAATGTTCTCTTTTTAATTTTCTCTGTTCTCTGTCCCCCCCTACAAACATCTGTTACCTCGAGATTGACTTCTTTGATTGGATCTTTGAAGTTGGTGTTCATATTGTCCATGTCAGTCATTATTAGAAATCTTAAATGTTTTATTAACTAATTAATTTATTACCTTCTGGGAGATTAATTGTGCTAAAATTACAGCACTCTTACTGAATTTGGGGGTACATACTCAACTGTTCCCATTAATGTTTCCATACATTCTCTCTTTGAGTATTCCAAATTATAATGCCTCTAATTTGTGGAGATCTCTCTAAATCTTTTAGTGGAAAGTAATGTTTTTTTTTTGTTGTTTTTTGATGCTCCATTTATTTTCTCGTGATGGTTAGTTTAATATCTTATTTTCCATGTGCAATGTCTCTCATAAATGTGACTAATTTTATTTTTTTATATTTATTTATTTTTTACAATTTTATTTTATTTTATTTCTTTTTTACTTTATTGTTGTTCAATTACAGTTATCTGCATACTCTCCCCTCCCCTCCCCCTCCAATCCAACCTCCCTTCCCTTCCTCCCCCCACCCTTGGTTCTGTCCATATGTCCTCTGTAGTGGTTCCCGAAAACCCTTCTCCTCATTGTCCCCTCTCCTTTTCCCCCTGGCTATTGTTAGATTGTTCTCAATTTCAATGTCTCTGGTTAAGTTTTGCTTGCTTTTTGCTTTTGTTGATTATGCTCCAGTTAAAGGTGAAATCATATGGTATTTGTCCCTCACTGCCTGGCTTACTTCAGTTAGCATAATGCCCTCCAGTTCCATCCATGCTGTTGCAAAGGGTATAAGCTCCGTCTTCCTCTCTGCTGCGTAGAATTCCATTGTGTAAATGTACCAGAGTTTCTTGATCCACTCATTTGTAGATGGGCACTTAGGTTGTTTCCAGCACTTAGCTATTGTGAATTGAGCTGCTATGAACATTGGAGTGCATGGGTTCTTTTGAATTGGTTTTTCAGGGTTCTTAGGGTATAATCCCAGTAGTGGAATTTCTGGGTCAAAAGGCAGTTCCATTTTCATTTTTCTGAGGAAATTCCATACTGTTCTCCACAGTGGCTGCACTAGTCTGCATCCCCACCAACAGTGCAGTAGGGTTCCCTTTTCTCCAATATATATAAAGAACTCATATGACTCTACTCCAGGAAGACGAAAAAAACAATTAAAAAATGGGCAAAAGACATTAACAGACATTTCTCGAAAGAGGACATACAGAGGGCCCAGAGATATATGGAAAGATGCTCAACATCATTAGCCATCAGAGAGATGCAAATATTTTTTTATATTTAAAAACAGATCCCCCAAAAATAAACCAGATACTCTGTTTCATGTGTGGTGGTTATTAACTTCTTGTCTTCATCATGCATGAATGAGTCACAAATATGATGTCTTAATGGGAAGTTGCAAAAAATCAGTTCCTGGTTATTAATTTCTCCACCAAAATATATTCTAATCTCCAGTCTTGTGATCTGAATTACGGGATCCAAAAAGGTGAAGTCAGCTGTTGCCCATTCTCACCATTCGATACGAAGATTTTGAATTATTCCTGTTAGTCTCACTTCCGCTGTGTCTGATGTTCCAAATTACGAATTTCCTCTTACGCATCTTTTATGTATAATGAACCTCTGTCATACACCATTGTGGATAAGGGAAAATTGCCTTTCTAGTAGGGATTATTGAAAGGAATTCTGGGAGCCTTATTTATTCACAAACATATATTTCTTAACAGGTTTTCTCTTCTCAACATCACAAATACTGAAACCTCAGTGGAATTTTTTATAAACAATTTCTGAGCTTGTCTGCATTCTTGGCATTCAAATAAGTTTTCTCAATGGCTTTCTCTTGTAGACAATTAAGTTTTAGCTTCCTCTACTCTGATAAATTAGCAAGAGTTACCTTTTCATTTCTTATCCTCCACGTTTTCATTGATGTCTCTCATCTACTTTTGTCTCCTCCCCTATTTTCTTTGTCCATGTTAGTTTACACATTCTTTTATTGTTTGGGGCTTATTGCAATTTTAGAAAATAGGAAATAATTATATCTATTAAATATACCAAATATAGCCAAAAGTCAATATTTTTTGCATTTTTAGTAATTTGTGTTGCTAATTTTTAGTTTATTGCATTGTATATCGTTCCACTTGTAGTGGTAAGCTTGTGACCCTACATTGAACCATAAACATATGTCATATAATAAAGTTGCAACTCATTGGTCGCACTGAAAAATAAAGTTGTATCTTATTGGTTAATTCTTGGTACCAGAAAACCTTACATATAAGTTTAGGCACCTGCTTTCATAAAAAAGTCACTTTTTATTCCAAAAAGTTTAGGTAGCTTCTATTACCTTGGTAAATCAATCAAAATGATACTTATTTTTGTCAGATCAGCAAAAACTATAATTTTTTGGTGTGCTGTAGAATTTTAGTAACTAGTTTATGTGAGCCAGAGATGTAAAAGGTTGAAAATCACTGCTCTAAAAGTGTGTACCGACCAGTGTGGGTGAGCCATACATGATCATTGGATCACCAAACCCTTAAATATCCTGTGTGACAATAATGTAAAAACTGTGTTAATTCTGAGAAAATTATTTACTTTCAAGAGATAAATGTCATGTAAGTAAGTAACAAGCAAAGGATAAAGCATCTCTTGGATTCTCTGTCCCTTTCAAATACCAATTGCCTACACAAGAATGCTGATGGAGCTATGTGTTGGAGACTTTAAGGAAAAAAAGTGAAAATATTCCAAATTTTTTGTTAGAATATCTTACTTGAATTCTTAGTCTATTAATTTATGAAAGTGCACAGTTTGCTGAATTTGTTGTCTCTCAGAAAAATCAAGACATTAAACACACACACCATTTGTGCTTCTTAGCCTCATCTTTATTTACAATTCAAGATTCTTTTAGTTTTTAAATCCTGGATTCCTTAATGTCAAATTACCTACTATATCCTTTGTTTCACTGCATAGTTTAAATCTCTGTTTTGTATTTTTATTGTGCTGCATGTAGCACTATTAGTCCCTTAATATTGATAAAGGAGTAAAACCAAACATCTGTACTCAGATGTTACTTTGCTTGTCCTTCATTTTATTCTAGTGCCTGAGAAAATGGCTCCTATCAGAGAAATTTTCCCTGATCCTGATGAAATGATCTGAAATAGCAACGCCCTGATTTCAGTCTATACTGATTTTATTACACTGTTTTATCTTTCTTTGTAACACCACTGCACGATATTTGATATATTGTACATTTGTGCATATATTACATGCATCTCTCTCACACACGTGTAATTGTAAGAGCAATTAGATCAGGAAATTTATTTTATAAATGATTTCATCTCTAACACTCAGAAGGATGTCTAATATGAAATAGATCACAATCAATGCTGGCTGAAATGAATAAAGTAGAGGATACATCTCCCTCCCATTTTACTCTAAAGTCTACTGAAATGGCAGAAAAGACATAAACAAGAGCAGTAAATTCACAAGGAAAGATAACAGAAAAAAATCCACTAATGACTTTCTGAAAAATAATAGCATACAAGACAGAATTGATGTATGAAAACAAAGCAGAGAAGGTAGCAATTCAAAAATATTACATACCAAAAACAAACTGCCAAGCAGAGCACAGGCACAGGAGAATACAAATGTCAGACCATTAGTTATTCTTGCTTTTTAAAAAATGCAAATTATGAATCAAAAGAGCAGAAAAATGTCCTGGGGCAAATACTAAGGTAAATATTAACTACTTCAAAAATAGTGCAATTGTGGAATTTCTTCTTAACAAAATAGTCTGAGCATATGTCTCTGGGCTAGAAAAGTAAAGTAGAAAAACCACTTTACTAGCAAAGTTAATTTCTGCCCCACAATATGTTGGAATATGCTGGGCAAAGACATAAACAGCCTGGAGTTCTTAGAATTTCATATTTATGGTGATAAAGCAGAATAAACATAAGGCAAATGTATAGCCAAATAAAAGTGACCAAGAAATCTTCCTCCCAGTTAAATTGCTGCTATTATTTCAAATTAAAATAAATGCAAAAGTATTTTTTAAAGCTAGGAAAACCATTAAGAATATTTACTACAGCTTGTTTGTTTTTTAAATAAAGAAGAACTATTTATATATTTTATATGACATTTCCAAACCTAACATGTTTCCAGTGTCAATCAGTCAGAAGCACCTTGTTTGAAAACATGACTGAATTTTTTTTTAATTTGGTAGAAAAAGAATCGTCCATAGTAATAAAAACAACATAGTTTAAAAAAAAGTTTATGTTTCAATTACACTTGACATGCAATATTATATCAGCTTCAGATGTACAATCCACTGATTACACATTTATAAAACTTATGAAGTGATCACCCAATATGTTTAGTACCCATCTGACACCATACATAGTTATGACGGTGTCACTGACTATATTCCCTGTGCTGTACTTTACTTCTCTGTGACTGTTTTGTAACTACAAATTAATATTTCTTAGTGCCTTCAACTCTGTCACCCATCTCTCTCCTCCCTTCCACTTGGCAACGATCAGGCTGTTCTCTGTTATCTATGATTCTGTATCTGTCTGCTTGTTCATTTATTTTGTTTGTTAGATTCCACATACAAATGAAATATGGTATTTGTCCTTCTCTGTGTGATTTATTTAACTTGGCGCAATACCTTAGAGGTTTATCAGTGTTGTTACAGATGGCAAGATTTCATTCTTTCCTTTATTAATATTTTATTCAATAACTTTTGAGAGAGGAGAAGGGAGGGAGAAAGAGAAGAGAGAAAAATCAGTCAGTTGCTTCTTGAGTGTGCCCTAGCTAGGGATCCCCTGAACCCGTAACCCAGGCATGTGTCCTAACTGGTGATCAAACTGGTGACCTTACACTGTGTGGGATGACACACAACCAATTGAGCCACACCAGTCAGGGCTCATTCTTGGATTTTTTTTTTGAATGGCTGTCATATTTTATGGTACATCTGCATCTATTCTTTATTCATTCATATATTAATAGACGCTCAGGTTGCTTCTATGCATTAGCTATTATAAGTAATGCTGCGATGAACACATGGATGCATATGTCTTTTCAATTTAGTGTTTTCAGTTGCTTCAGGTAAATACCCAGAAGTGGGATTGCTGGGTCATTCTCTGTCTCTTGTTATGGCCTTTATTTGCAGGGGTGTCCGACCTGTGGTCTATGGGCCACATGTGGCTCAGGATGGCTATGAATGTGGCACAACCCAAAATTGTAAATTTCCTTAAAACGTTATGAGATTTGTGTGTGTGTGTGTGATTACGTGTTGCAATGTATTTAATGTGTGGCCCAAGACAACTTTTCTTCCATTGTGGCCCACAGATGCCAAAAGGTTAGACACCTCTGTTTATATAGTTTATTTTATCTGGTTTGAATGTTGTTACCCTAGCTTTCTGTTTGTTTGTTTCCATTTTTGGAATATCTTGTCCACACCTTTACTCTCAGTCTGTGTGTGTGTCCCTGGATCTGAAATTAGTCTCTTACCGACAGCATATGGAAGGGTCTTGTTCTGTATCCACTCAGCCCCTGTATGTCTTTCTATTGGAGCATCTGGTCCATTTGCATTTAAAGTAATTGTTTATAGCTGTGTAGCTATTGATATTTTATTACTCATATTTTTTATCATTCTTCCTTCTTCTTAAAGAAGACCTTTTAACATTTATTGCAATAATTGCCTGGTAGTGATGAACTTATTTAGCATTTTCTTGTCTTAGGAGCTCTTTATCTGTCTTTCTATTCTAAATGATAGTTTTGCTGAGTACAGTCATCTTGATTACATGCCCTTGCTTTTCATCACTTTGAATATTTTGTGTCAATAGCTTGTGGCTTGCATAGTTTCTGCTGAAAAAGCAGCCGACAGTCTTATGGGAGGTTCCTCACAGGTCACCAACTGCTGTCTTCTTACTGTTTTTTAAGATTCTCTCTATGCCTTTAAATTTTGGCATTTTAATTATGATGTGCGTTTGTGTGAGCCTCCGTGGGGTCTTGTTTGGGACTCCCTGAGCTTCTTGGATTTGCATATCTATTTACTTCACCAGGTTAGGAAAGTTTTCTGTAATTATTTTCTCAAATAAGTTTTGAGAAGACATTCCTATCTCTCTCTCTCTTCTCCTTCCAGCACCCTCATGATGCAAATGGTGGTATACTTGAAAATGTCCTAGAGGCTACTTATACTATCCTCATTTGGGGATTCTTTTTTTTCTTTTTTGTTCTTCTGATTAGCTGTTTTCTGCTTTCTTACCTTCCAAACTTTGATTTGATCCTCTGTTTCATCTTTGCTACTGTTTATTCCCAATAATGTATTCTTCATTTTAGTTGTTGTATTCTTCATTTCTTACTAGTCACTTTTTATTTTTTCTATCTCCATTTTTATGTTTCCTATCTCGTTGTTGAAGTTCTTACTAAGTTCTTTATTCTTCCCCAGAGTTACTTTAGCATTCTTGTAACCAGTGTTTTAAACTCTGAATCTGGTAGATCACTTGCCGTCATATTGTTTAGTTATTTTTCTGGAGATTTTTTCTTTTCTTTAATTTGGGGCATTTTTTGCCTCATCATTTTGGCAGTCTCCCTGTGTTTGTTTCTATGTATTAGGTAGATGTGCTACTGTCCTGGTGTTGGTAGAGAAGCCTTATATAGTAGCTGTCCCATAGGGCCCAGTAGCACAGCCTCCTCAATCACCCAGGGTTTGCCCTCCAGGTGTGCTCTCCATGTGGGTTATGCACATCCTCCTGTTGAAGTTGAGCATTGATTGTTATGAGCACACCAGTGAGAGGGATATACCCCCAGGCTGAAGGTCAGTGAGCACTGGCCACTACAATGGAGGAGTTGCTGTCCATGGATCAATCCCACAAAGAAGAACTTGCATAAGGAGACTCTGGTGTATAATGACTCCACCCCTTTAGTGTGTCACTGGTAGAGTCAGTTGGGTGGTGTTCTAACATGGTTTGTGCTGGCTCTGGGGCACCCTGTGAGTGCAGGCCAAGATCAACTGCTGTCTATGCTCTGCCAGGGGCTACCTGGCATGAACTATACAGACCAATGTGCAGATGGCTGTTACTTACACTACAAACTGAAGCCAGCTGTTTCTATTGCCAGGCCCAGGGACACATAGCAAGAAGTACTGGGCATTCCAAGAGGCCAGATGCTACTTGTTTGGGATTTGTGAACCTTTGGGAGATTTTAGGAAGTTCACAGCATGAGCTAAGATAGGTCCTTTGTCTGGAATTGGCCTGACAGGCCCACAAGTTGGGTGGAACAGAGCTTCAGGAATCACCATGGCAGGGTAAAGAATGAGAGCCATATTGATGGAGACTCGCATGGAGACCCACCTGCTGGCTCTGTGTGATGAGGGCTCAGCAAAGGAACAGTGGCCTCTGCCATCATCCCATATGTGATTGTCACCTTTGAGATGGTGCACCAGCCCTAGTACCTTTCGAGTTGTTGCCCCAGTGCTGGAGCTCAGAGCAAGTGAGTGTGAGTAAGCTCATTCATGGGGCCCTAAGGAAGAATGCCTGGAACTCCAGAAGCCCTCCACTTCACTCAGCCACAATCCCTACTGGTTTTTACCAGAAGTAAAACCCACTGGATTTGCCAAAAATTATGGAGACTTCTTTCTGACACTGGAACCCTTGGCTAGGAGACCTGGTGTGGAGTTGGGAACCCTAGCTCCTCAGCCAAGATATCCATCCAATTTTTAACTGCCACCCGTGGGACAAGGGTGTTCCTTGTCTCTGCCCCCTCCTACCAGTATCAATGTGGCTTCTTCTTCATATTCTTAGTTTTAGGACTTCTGTTCAACTATATTTTGGGTGGTTCTGAATGATGGTTGTTGTACAGTTTAGTTGTAATTTTGATGTAGCTGTCGGAGAATGCCAGTACTGCATTTACCTAAGCCCCCATCTTCAACAATAAAATCTTAAATATAACTTTTCATATCTGCTGGTAACTATATGTTAAAATATTATATACTTGGTTGTTTTAATAACTTGATGGAAACCACATTTAGAATTAATAAAGCTTGTCCCCATATGTTTGATTGTCATTTCAATCAGCTTAACACTTGATCAGAAATTCCTGCTAATTATCATCATCTTTTCCATTCTGTTTTTTAAGAAATTTTTGAAATTATTCAGATTTATAAACCATCACATATGTTTCAAAAGAAAGATTTAATAGCTAGATGCATCATTGTTTTTAAAATAAATAAAAAGGATGGAAAAACAATAAATGGCATATACAGAAAAATAATGTACCTTCTAACATTCTAAATTACTTTCAGAAGTAAGTAGAATTGTTAGTTTAGAAGTAACTGTTCAAGTTCAAATCGATATACTATTAAAATAATACACTTTTATACACTACTAAAATGATAATAAAAAAGAAAGGAAAGTCACCTTTGTACCTGAGGACAAAAAGAGAAGAAAAAAAAAGTTGTTTAAGCAATTCATCTAATTAAGTGATTCATACAGTACTTTATTTGGTTGGTCATTCATTAAATGACCTTTTCAAGGCTTCTGTGGAATCAGTGTGCAAGAATGTCACCTGAAAGGAGCAAATTAATTAAGAGCTTTTAATGAGCATAGCAGCCTGTTCATTTCTCTAAGCACCATTCTATTCTCCTTTAATACAATGCTGCAGCCAGAAATTTTGTTTTAAGAGTCATAAAGATGCATTTAACTCTATTTTATTGTTATTTTACATTTATTTCTGATATGTACCTACTTTTCCTTAAGTTTGAATGTCTTTCCTCAGAAAATTGACATTTTAGTCACCTGATATGAGTGACTAAAATGTCAATTTTCTGAGGAAAGACATTCAAACTTAAGGAAAAGTAGGTACTCAAACATCACCAAACCAGCATTGATATTGCACTTTATATGGGTTGAGGGAAAACAACATTATGAGTTGAAACTGGCAATTAACGTGACACTAGCAAGATGGCAGAATAGGAGGTCTCTTGCTAGTATTCCCCTCACTGCAACAATACTTTGGCAGCCATCTACAGGCACAATAAGCGAATGTGTGGGAGCTTTGTGATCTAGGTAAGAAATTGTGAAACACCGTTGGAATCCAAGACCAAGAGGGCTGTTTAGAGAAGGCAGGTTCTGATCAGGTTGCTGACCCACTAATCACGGTCCTGGCTAGACCCACAAGTAGCTTCATACGCTAGTGAACTCAGCTACAGCCTTGTTTGGCCTTGGTCCTGCCTCCAGCACCATCTATCAAAGGACCTGGGAAGAACCATGTCCACCTATGACTCAGGTAACAGGCCCAACTTTAGTCTCAGCTGTGGACCCTGAAGGAGTCTCCGACCCAGCTGCAGGCCCCTTCAACCGTAATCTTGGAGACCGCAGAAGTGAAACTGTAATATATGGTCTGAAACATACATTCCGAAATGGCTTTGTACCTGGGTCCCAACCACTCCCAGCTGCAGTCTGTAAACAGTCCTGATAGCACAGGGCCTTAGCAGGAAACATTCACATCTGCATCCCGGAGATCTTAAAATAGCCCTATATTCAGCTCCAGGCCCTCCCAGTTGCAGTCCACAATCAGTCTAGTGTCCTTCAAAGAGACAGGCAGACCAATCAGCACCCCTTAAAGTAACCAGTCTGATTGAAGATATTGAAACGGTCATGTGAATTGACCCCATCTCCACTTATCCATGGTTCACAAGCAGTTCTGCCTTTCCAGAGACCCACCAGAAGAAATGCCTGTTTTGATCCTGAAGGTAAGCCTGCCAAAAATAATCTGACTGCATATTCTGAAAAAATTATATTAACTCAGCTCTCTAGACATGGTCAGAGAGCAGTTCTCCAAGTACCTTCATGGAGACACACACATCTCTGCCCCTAAGTCAGGTCTGCATACCTCAATCCCAGCTGTGGACACTGAAGCAGCTGTGGGACTCAATTCCAGCCGCTCTCAGACACAGGTCAGTCTAGTCTTTCACGCCCAGGAAGTCACCAAGTGACCAAGCAGGAGACTTCCCAGAGATCTGAGGGAAATAGATACCCACGTGCACACCTGGGAACGGACCCACTGTCTGCAGACCTAACTGTGGCTATTGAACACTTATCCAAGCACCATCCTAATGAGCAAGCTCCTGAAGGCAGTCCCAGGGACCAGACAGGGTGCATACCTGTGCAAGTCTCTGGAACATGCCTGGCAATCGTGCACACCACTGGAAAGCCAGCAACAAACAGCTCATGACCTGGCTCCAATTCAGCATAGCTTTAATTCCACAGGCAATCCCTTCAGCTAGATAAATGACAGAGTATCTGTCCTGACAAAACCATCTTTAAAGACTGGGAGAGCTGTTTACTCCTCAAATGAAAGGCTACATGGAACAGCAAAAACAAAAATCAGCAAGTATGACAGCACCAAAGGAAACTTATAAACCTCTAGTAACCAACCACAAAGAAATGGAGATCTAAAAATCACCTAACAAAGATGCAAAATAATTATCTTAAAGAAACTCAACAAATTGTAATAGAACACAGATAAATAACTGAAGAAAATCAGAAGACATAGAAAGGGACAGAAAGTTTATTTAAAGCTTTGATAGCTCGAAACTTACCATATCTTAAGAAACATATGGAGATCCAAGTGCAGAAAGCTCAAAGGACCCCACGAAAATTATCCCAAGGGATATTACTCTGAGATACATAACAATCAAAATGTTAGAGTCAAAAACAGAGAATTTGGAAGTAGCAAGAGCAAACAATTCACTTCATACAAAGAAAGCCCTCTCTCCAGCATGTGGCTATTACTAGATTTTTCTGCAGAAACTTTGAAGGCAAGGGGTCACTAGGAAGAGATATTCAAAGTTTGGGGAAAAACTTACAATAAGAATACTGTAATAGGAAAACTCTTCTTCCTTCAAAAATAAAGGGGCGATCAAGACATTCCCAGACAAAGAAAACCTAAGGGAATTCAATACAACTAGACCTGCATAACAAGATATGCTAAAATTGAAATGAAAGGATGCTATGTATCAACATGAAAACATATAAAAGTATAACACTCACTGGTAAAGGTAAATATATAGTTAAATTTGGAATATACTGAGATTGTAATGGAGCATAAATCACTTTTTATCTCTAGTATAAAAGTTATAAGACAATAATATTAAAAAATAACCATAGATACAACAATCTGTTAATGGATGCACAATATAAAAATATGTAATCCCTGGCCAGTTTGCTCAGTTAGTTGGAGCATCCTCCCTTACAGCAAAATGTTGGAGTTTCAATTCCAGGTCAGGAGCACATGCCTAGATTTTTAGTTTGCTCCCCAGTTGGGCATGTATGGGAGAAAATCAATCAGTGTTTCTCACATCAATGTTTCTCTATCTCTTCTTCCTTTTTCTTTCTCTAAAATCAATAAACATAATTTAAAATATTTTTAAAAAGATGTAAGACGTGACATAATAACATAAAATGTAAGGGAAGATAAGGCAAGTTGTAGATATTTTGTGTATAATTGAATATATTATTATTGAACTAAATAAGGCTATTCATATCTATAATATGTTTTATGTAAACCTCCTGATAAAAAGAATGAAAACTCTCTAGTACATACACAAAAGATGTAGCAAAAGAAATTAAAGCGTATCAATCAAAATGACCAAGTAACTAACAAACTAACTAAATAAATAAATAGCAAAGGAAGACAGCAAGTGACAAAGAAATAAACAAAGGAGCTGAAAGCAATAAAAAATAATTTAGTAAGGGAAATTAATCAAGTGAAAGTCTCAATAATTACTTTAAATGTAAATATATACACAGTTTTTTCGAAAAAAAAGGTACAACAATATCATGTCTATAAGAGAGTCAATTTAGCTTTAAGGATCCCTCTAGGTTGAAAGTGAAGAAATAGAAAAAGTTATTTCATGCAATTGCAATCAAAAGGGAGTATGAGATGTTATACTTATATTGCATAAATATTTACAGTAAAAATTGGTCACAATAGACAAAGGAGACCACTATAAATTGATATAGGGGTACATGTAACTGATATTGGATCATCTACTTATTTAAAGCAAATATTAACACAATTAAATAGAGAGATAGAACAATAAAATAAGGACATCAATACCTCACTTTCAACATTGGATAGATCATTGAGACAGAAAATTAGTGAGGAAACACTGAATTTAAAAACACTATTGATCAAAACAACCTAACAAATATATGTAGAACATTTCACCCAATAACACCAAAACACATATTCTTTACAAGCACACACATTAAAATTCCCAGAATACATAGTATTTTGGATCACTTGAAGCAAGTTTTAAGAAATTTAAGAATGGAGAATTTTTATCAAGTATTTTTTCTGACTACAATTGGACCAGACTTTTATAAAACTAGAAATCAGTAACAGCAGGGAAATTATATTCGTAAACATGTGAAAATTAAACTCATTTCAAAAAACCAACATAAAAACAAAAAGGAAATCAAAAAGTATATTAAGCAGATGATATGTTAATTAAATCTCAATAAACCAGGGAAAAAAAGGACAAATAATAGTTACTGAGCACTACCACATGACAGTCATAAAAACAAACCAAACATATGTCATAAGATAAAGAAAATGGAAACACAATATACCAGAATTTATGGGATGCAGCAAAAGAAAATGTTAGAGAAAGCTTTATAGGGATAAATATTTACCCTAAGAAAAGGGAAACAACTAAAAAAAAATGACAACCTCAATTTCTACTTCAAGTACGCCATATTTTGGGGGCATAAGACGCACCTAGGTTTTAGAGAAGAAAAAGAGGAAAAAAATTGAAGCAAAAAATGTGGTAAAATATTTAATAACATAAATAACATAGTATTTCACCAATGTAAATGTAAACAGAACTCAGGTAAGCTACATTCTGATTATAAGATGCACTCCCCATTTTCCTTCCCAATTTGAGGGAAAAAAGTTGCGTCTTATAGTGTGAAAAAATATGGTAACTACAACAAGGGTAACAAACTAAGCCTAAAGTTAGCAGGAGAAGAAATTTTATAAAACAGAGTTAAATTAATTAAGTAGCATAAAGAAAAGAAAATGAAAAAATAAACAAAATTGGGAAACCTTTTGCTAGACAACCCAGAAAAAGAATGAGATGTCAAATAAAATTATAAATTAAAAGGAGACATTACAATTGATACTACAGAAATACAAGAAATCATTATAACTTCTCTGAACAATTATATACTGACAAATCAGGCAACCTAGAAGAAATGGAAACATTTCTAGAAAGATACAACCTACTGGTACTGAATTATAAGAAACAGAATATCTGAGCAGACCAATGTAATTAAGGAGATTAAAGAAATAATAAAAAAAATCCCAAAAACAACAATACAAAAAATATTCAGAACTTGATGACTTCAGTAGTGAATTTTACTGAATATTTAAAGAATTAATAGCAATTGCTTCTCAAACTCTTCCAAAATATTTGAAGAAGATGGAACACTTTTGAATTCATTTTATGAGGCCAGCATTGCTCACATATCCAAGCAAATAATGACACTACAGGTAAATCACAGGACAACAGCCCTGATGAAAATAGTTGCAAAAATCCCCAACAAACACTAGCAAACCAAATTCAACAGCACTTTAAAAGGAGTATACACAATGATCAAGTGGTATTTCTTGTTGGAATGCAAGGATGGTTCAACATACACAAATCATAATAGAATGGAATAAAAATCACATGATTATGTCAATGAATACAGAAAAGGAATTTGATAAAAATCTGCCCCCTTTCATGATAAAAACTTTAAACAAATTGTATACATAAGAAACATACATCAAAATATTGAAGGCCAAGCCCTGGCTGGTGTAGCTCAGTGGATTGAGCGCGGGCTGGGAACCAAAGGGTCCCGGTTCGATTCCCAGTCAGGGCACATGCCTTGGTTGCAGGCCAGGTCCCCAGTGAGGGCCATGTGAGAGGCAACCACACATTGCTGTTTCTCTCCCTCTCTTTCTCCCTCCTTTCCCCTCTCTCTCTCTAAAAATAAATAAGTAAAATCTTTAAAAAAATATTGAAGGCCATATATCACAAGCCAATAGCTAAAATCACGTTCATTGGAAAAAGTTAAAAACATAAAAGTTTTCCTCTAAGATCAAGATCTCATAAATAAAGCCACATATATATGTTGAACCAATCTATAATAAGAGTCCCAAGCATACACAATGAGGAAAGGGTTCTCTTCTCAATAAATGATGTTGTTAAAACTGGATATCCACACACACACACACACACACACACACACACAAAAAAAAAAAAAAACAATAAAATTGGACCTTTATACTGTGAACAAGAATTAAATCAAAATGGATTAACTTAGCCCTGGCTGCTGTAGCTCAATGGGTTAAGCACTGGCCTGTGAACCAAAGGGATGATGGTCCAATTCTCAATCAGGGCACATGCCTGGGTTGCAGGCCAGGTCCCCAGTAGGGGTATACACATGTGGGATCCAATGTTGATGTTTCTCTCCCTCTGTTTCTCTCTCCCTTCCCCTCTGTCTAAAAATAAATAAATAAAATCTTGAAAAAAAAAGACTTACACATAAATGAATCCATACAAGTCCTTGAAGAAAATGAAATTTCAATAATTACAAATATTATTTGGTAAAATTAAAATCCATGTCATAATTTTAAAAAAACCTCTCAACAAAGTGTATATAGAAGGAACATACCTTAATATAATAATTAGCTCACATAATTCTGAGGGCTGAAAAGTCTGAAGTTTGTAGGGGAGAGTAGGCTGGAAACTCGGGCAGCATTTCTATGTCATTATTCATGGTGGCCAAGTCAAGGAAACAACTGTAATGTCCTTCCAAATGTGATTGGATAAAAGAGACATGGTAAATATATGCAATGAAATACTGCTCAGTCATAAGAAAAATGAAAATACTGTCATTTGTGACAACATGGATGAACCTTGAGGACATCATGCTAAGCAAATTAAGCCAGACAAAAAAGTTAAGAAGCATATGATGTCACTCATACGTGAGATACAAAACTGAAAGCAACAAATGAACAAAGAAGACAAAGAAACAAAAACTCATAGAAACAGACAACAGTGTGGTGGTTACCGGAGGGAAGTGAGGTGGGGGTGGGAGGTAGTAAAGGGTAAAGAGTGCCAGATACATGGTGACAGAAGAGTTGACCGTTAGTGGTGGACACACAGTGCTGTATACCCATGATGTGTCAGAACTGTACGCTTGAAATCTATGTAATCTTATTAACCATTGTCACCCCCAAAAAAAATCTCGAGGGGAAAATCTCTCTTCAGGAAACTTTAACTTGCTCTTAAGGCTTCCAACTGAGTATAGAAGGTACATCTACATTATCAACTTTACTTAAAGTTAGTAAATGTTAATCACATCTCTGTGATACTTCACAAATATACCTAGACCGGTGTTTGACCAAAGGAGTAGGCACTCTTAACTGCCAAGTTGACACATGAAATTAACTATCACAGTTACTTTCCTCTGTCTGAGTTTTCTCTTCCAGCACATTGTGGCCTGGGAATTGCTTCTTAACAGTAATTTGATGAACTTTTTAGTACCACTTGTTTTTACCCTTCTCTCAAGAATTAGAGTTCTGTGTTGCTTATTGTCTAAAGTCTTAAAAATATCATTTCATAGTCTTGAATTCTAGCTGTTTAAGGTGGATTCTTGTTCTTTTTTTTAAGTTTGCCTTATTATTATTACTTCCATGCATTTTTTCATTTTTTAAAAAAGTAAGTCAATAAAGAAACTATAGATGTAAATATTCATATAAGTGTTGGCGATGAGAACAGCACCAGGTGTTGGACCGGTGAGGTCAGACCGGACCTGGGTTCAGCAACCTCAGTACTGGAGCTCTGGCTAGAAAAGAATTTCAGAGTCAATATTGAAACTACAAGCGGAAGTTTATTTAGAAAGCCACAGAGGTAGAAGAAGTGAGCAGTCAAAAGAAGGGCCCTTGGAACTTAGCAGAGAGAAAGGTAAAAGGACCACTCGAAGGAGAAGGAAGAGGATGAGGGGAAAGGCTCAGGCTTGCTCCCAGGAGGAAGAACCCCTGGGTCCTCTGTGCTAAGGGCTTTTAAGGGTGGGGACTTTAGGAAATGTCTCAGGTAAGGATCTCAATAGAATATTCACCAGCTTTCCAGGTATGTCCTTTCAGTGCCACGGTCTCCCCTGATTGCTCTGTGCAAGGGCATAGGGTCATTAGTCAAGGCAGGCGAGTCCTGAGGTCAGCCGTGGTATCTATCTCTTACGTGGTTTTGCTGCTTTTCTGCACCTGGAGCTGGAACACAACCGAGGCCTAAATGTATTTGATGTGGGTAAGAACCTCATTTTCCTGGGAGCTTAATGCTTAGGGGCTGTTCTGTGGCCCCCTTGTCCCCCGTCCCCAACGAGGGAGTCAAACAGGCATGTCAAGCAACATTCCAGGGTGGGGAAAGTTCAAGGGAGGGTCTGAACTGCATGACTACTGATATAAAAGTTCAGGGGTTGTAAACTGCATGACCAGTGATATGCCGGGGAGTAGAGGTTACTCTGGGGGAGAGATCCTTTTTCCCAGTTTTACCTGTTGCTACACATCTGGGACTTTCTACCCTGGTGACCTTCTCTACCTGGCCCATCATCCTTGCTCTGCCGTGTGTGTCTAAATGCCTACCACATAAACATTAAAACTTAGAATAACTGCATAAATATACATGTTAAAATGAGTCCATAAATCTGTTTGGGATATGGAGAATTAAATCTGTGTGATTTTTTAAAGTAAATAATTCTCTCAGAGAAAAAAGAAAAACAGGGAAATATGAAAAATTTCCATCTTTACAAAACATCTCTTTGGAGATATAATTTAGCTTTCCAGAAATATCAAACTATTTTCTCAATAAAATTTGAGTATTTTCCAAGAGAAAGTAAGATACATAAAATTGCAGCCCTGATTGGTGTGGCTCAGTTGGTTGGGCATCGTATCACAAAGTTCAAGGTCACGGGTTCTGTTCCCTGTCAGGGTACATGTCTAGGCTGTGGTTCAGACCCTGGTTGGGGCGCTTCCCTGCGAGAAGCAACCAATGTTTCTCTCACACATCAATGTTTCTCTCCATTTCTTTCTCCCTCCCTCCCCTTCCCTCTAAAAGTAAGTAAATACAATCTTTAAAAAAGAGACGCACAATTGCATAACTCATGATTTTTTTCAGAGGCTTTAACACTGATTGCAGAGTTGATATGTGTAATTTCCATTTGGAAAGAAAATATGTTTTATTGAAAAACTTTTTAAAATCCTGTATCCAATGGCATTATTTTACATTCCTTAATTCACTGGCACCCAATCTGTAAGAACAGTTACTGATGGATGCATAGTAAATATTTTGCTTTACAGTCAGATTAAGCCTCTGTTATGCAAAATACAAAACAGTTCCTCGCATAAGAGTGGCAAATAAATGAGGTCGATGTGTTTGATGGATACTTTTGTTTTCTTTATCTGTGGAACTCCATTACACTGGGGAGGTTGTGGCGGTGGGGGGTGTGTGTGTGTGTGCAAATTTCCACTTAATTAAATACTACATTGTGAACTATTATGTTGATTTTAATAGATGATTGAAGTTAGTGCTCCTGGGGTATTAGTTATATGTTAAGTAGAAAAGTGTCGCCATGCAGATAAACATACAAAAAATTTATTCACAGAAAACAGTTAGTTATCACTTCTCCATTTTGTATTTGCAGTGTTGACTAAAATCTCAGATAATTTTTATCTGAACAAAGTGTTTCTCATGTTTTGTACAAAAATGAGGAAATGCATAAATATTTTAAGTTCACATGGATGCACAATTAATTTTCAGAAAAGAGGCATTCACACCTTTAAAGCAGTGGAAAAGGTACACAAAAAGTCACATCACAAATAGCTTTTTATTATCTGATATTTCTGAGGATCATTTCCATTACGTGAAGTGAATTGCTCACAGGGCATATTTCAAAAATATATTCAGTGTCTTGAATATGCTGAAATCGTTATGTTAGCTCGAATATCATGATTTTAATACTGAAGATTTCTGATTAGAGCAAGCTATGCTAAAAGTTATTTGTTAGCTGAATTTACACTTTTGCTGACACATGAAGATATCTTTGCTGGCTGAGAAAGACACCTAATATATATTTGGCAAATTTGAAGAAACATTCATATGCCATAACAACACATGAATTAGTGGTCTTCTATGTGGACTGAAATGAGGCAGTAATAGGGAAGGGAATCACGCCACCTCTCCAACAGAGACAGTCCCATGTGGTGCCTACCCTTTCACCCCAGATATTAAATATGATTTAGTAACAGACTCATCTTTTCAAAGAGCAGACATTTCTCTGCAATGTGAAATGCATCTTACGTTCTGGCTTTGTGTTTAGTCTAAAAATCAAGAACTATCAAGCATATATATTTTTTATGCTGGTGTAATGTGGAACCAGGATTGTGTAATTATTATTTAAAAAATGACTAAGAAAAGAAAACAAATAGATGCAAGTAAACCAACAACTTAAACAATCCATAATTATTAACACATATCCCTTCCACTATATAGAATATTTATCTTTTTATTTTTTAAATATTCACCCTAAGACATTATTTATTATTGATTTTTTATGGCTGTTCTGTTACAAAGGTCCCAACTTTTTCTTTATTGCTCCCCCTGCCCCCCCCACACAGCCAGTCCACACCAGATTGTCCCTGCCCATGACTTCCTGAACTTGATATTTCCCCTTCTTTCCCCATTATGCCCCTCCCCAGCCCCTATGATCACTGTTAGTTTTTTCTTTATTTCTTCTATGTTTCTGGTTCTATTTTGCTCCTTTGTTTGCCTTTTTGATTAGGTTCCACTTACAGATGAGATCATATAGTATTTATCTTTTACCACCTGACTTATTTCACTTAGAATGATACTCTCTAGTTCCATCCATGCTGTTGGGAATGGTAAGAGTTCCTTTTCTCTTTCTGCTGAGTAGTATTCCATTGTGCAAATGGACTAGATTTTTTTTATCAACTCATTTACTGATGGACACTTAGGCTGTTTCCAGAACTTGGCTATTGTAAATAATGCTTCTGTGAACATTGGGGTGCATAGGTTCTTTTGAATTTGTGTGTTTCTGGATTCTTAGGATATGATCCTAAGAGTGAGATCACTGGATCAAATGGCAGTTCCATCTTTAGTTTTCTGAGGAAAATCAATACTGTTTTCCACAGTGGCTGCACCATGTTGATTTGTTTATGATGGTCATTCTACTAATGTGAAGTGGTATCTCATTATGGTTTTAATTTGAATCTCTCTTTTGGTTAGTGATGCTGAATATCTTTTCATATATCTCTGAGTCCTTTGTATGTCCTCCTTGGAGAAGTGTCTGTTCAAGTCCTTTGCCCATTTTTTAATTGGATTGTTTGTCTTCCTGATGTGGAGTCTTATATGTTCTTTATGTATTTTGGAGATCAAGCCCTTGTCCGAGGTATCATTGGCAAATATGTTTTCCCATATAGTTGGTTCCCTTTTCATTTTGCTCATGTTTTATTTAGCCATGCAGAAGCTTTTTAATTTGATGTAATCTCATTTGTGTATTCTTTCTTTTTTTTAAAAGATTTTATTTATTTATTTATTTTTAGGGAGGAGGGGAGGGAGAAAGAGAGGGAGAGAAGCAGCAATGTATGGTTGCCTCTCACATGGCCCTCACTGGGGACCTGGTCTGCAACCCAGGCATGTGCCCCAACTGGGAATCTAATCGGGACTCTTTGGTTCCCAGCCCGCGCTCAATCCACTGAGCTACACCAGCCAGGCAAGTGTATTCTTTCTTTTATATCCCTTGCCTTAAGGGATGTATCACTGGAAATATTGCTACATGGGACATCTAAAATTTTCCTGTCTATGCTTTCCTCCTGGACTTTTATGGTGTCATGGCTTATGTTTAAGTCTTTTATCTATTTTAAGTTTATTCTGGTATATCCTATAAGCTGGTGGTGTAGTTTTATTTTTCGCATGTACTTATCCAGATCTCTCAACACTATATATTGGAGAGGCTATGTTTACTCCAGTTTTTGTTCCTGCCCCATTTGTCAAATATTAATTGACCATAGTGGCATGGGTTTATTTCTGAGCTCTCTATTCTGTTCCATTGGTCTATGTGTCTGTTCTTATGCTATGTGTCTGTTTTGATTATAGTGACCTTGTAATATAGTTTTATATCATGTACTGTATTCCTCCTACTTTGTTCTCCTTTCTCAAAATTGCTTAGGCTATTCAGGGTCTTTTATTGTCCTATATAAATTTTTGAAATATTTATTTTATATCTGTGAAACATGGCATTGGTATTATGATGGGTATTGCATTGAATTTATAGATTACTTTCGGTAGTATGAGCATTTTAATGATGTTAATTCTTCCAATCCATGAACATGGTATATGCTTCCATTAATTTGTCTTCCTTAATTTATTTCTTCAGAGTTCTTTTGTTTTCTGAGTACAGATCTTTTACCTCATCGATTAAGTTTATTCTTAAGTATTTTGTTTTTCTTGTTGTTATAGTAAATATTTTTTCCTAATTTCTGTTTTCTATATTTCATTGTTAGTGTAAAAAAATGCCTTTGATTTCTGAATGTTGACTTTGTATCCCGCCATTATGCCAAATTATTTTTTGAGGTAGAGTAGTTTTTTTGTTGTTGTTGTTTTTTTGTTTTGGTGGAGTCTGTAGGCTTTTCTATGTACACTATCATGTCATCCAAAAACAATGATAGTTTTACTTTCTATTTTCCCATTTAGATGCCTTTTATTTCTTTTTCTTGTCTGACTGCTGTGGCTAGAACTTCCAATAGTATGTTGAATAGAAGTGATGAGAGCAGACACTCTTGTCTTGTGCCTGGTCTTAGGGGGAAAACTTTTAGGTTTTGCCTGTTAAGTATGATGTTGGCTATACATTATTATTGATTTTAAAGAGAGAGGAAAGGAGAGAAAGAGAGAAAAAAATCAATGTGAGCGAGGAACATCTATCCATTGCCTCTGGTACACCCCCCAACTAAGAATCAAGCCCACAACCTAGGAATGTGCCTTGACCAGGAATTGAACTCATCTTCTTTTGCTGTATGGACAATACTTCAACCGACTGAGCCACCCTACCAGGGCAGAAATTTTTTTCTAATTAGTCTGTATATATTTGCTTATCAAAATCTATAAATAAGAATAAAGAATCGGATTTCCATGTGTCCCTAATCAATAATTTATGAACTAATGAGCTTTGAAGGAGGCTCTTTTGAAGAATGCTACTACTTGAAAAAAATCCCACAGTATAGGTCAGGCAGGAAAGAGGGTAGCTTTTTTTGTCTTTCTACGATTTTGCATTCCCTTCCCCGACTAGCTTACCACATAAGATACAAAGACATATGATCAGAGAGAGCTTTCTATGGAGCCTTACAAACTTTTCAATATAAATGATAAAAAAAGACTACTCGTTAGAAATATGTACTCAATCTCTCTGTTTATCTGAATAGGAAGTTTCCATTCTGACTGAATGTTTATAATACAACAATTTCAGCAAATATGTGAATTAGAGGTAAATTTGGTTTAAAAATAACAACAATGATATAACAAAGTTATGAAATTTCAAAATTATTGCTTAAGGTAACATCTTTTAAGTAAATAGTTTTGATTAATGTGTATTTTGATACATGTGTATGCTGTAAGATTATTTTTTCTTTTCAAAATATAATTATTGTTAGTGTACCTTATCAGTCTGAATGTGACATGCTTAATTATATTTTTTAATGTTTTAGTATGGCCATATTTCTCCTTCTGTATGTGTGAGCACTGTAAGTTTTGACAAATGTTTAAGAGTGGAAAATGATTAGTTTCCTATAATAATTTAAATTGTGATATAAGATGATTTTTAGCAATGATAATGCCTGTGTTCCTAGTCTTTCAAGCATATAGACTTGTGTATGTATGGGCCATTTTGCTGATGATTTCTAAGGACACATAATAAAATCTTTAAATAAAACAAAATTTGAGGAAATGTATTAGCAGTTCGTACCAGGAAGTTAATTTATCTCATAAGTCTTGGTTATGTTTAGGATGCAGATACAATTTCTATTTTAGATTTTTCTTTTCATTTAAAGACAAGCTTGTATACAGCCAAAAATAAAGGAATAATGCTGATCACAGAATCTTTGTACCATACAAGTTAAATAAATCAAAAATAGAATGCAAAAAATATAAACAGAATATAAAATATAATAGTAATATTTAAAATTGATGGCATAATATTTGCAAAATTATATGCTAAAGATAGAAAAAAATGAAAGCACTCAGAGTGGTTCTTAATACTACCTTAAACCTAACTCCTGATTTTAAAGCAGTAATAAGAAAATAAAGTAGATGATTATTTTTAAATAGACACTAGTTTTTAGAAGAAGCAGAATAAAAATATAAGAATGACTAAAGCCAAATCTTAGACAGAGACACGCAATAATAGGTGTATGTGTGAGTCAACCTGCACACGTGAAACAGGAGAATGATTCTGGGTTCTTAGAGGTGGAAGGGGACATGGAGGAGGCCGTACGCAGAGGGAATTGGCATCTGACCAACAACTTTAAACTATCATTTAAAAGTAAAGATAAAATAATAATATTACTTTGTATAGACTATGACTCATGTATCTTTTATGATTTTTTAAAAGTTATTTGAGTAAAAACTGAAGTAAATACATAATACAAGGGGACAATTTGCATAACATAATAACAAAAATGAAATCAGATAATCAGTAAAAAGTTGTTTGAAAATATGATAGCTTGAAAAAAGCTGTAACATTTTTGAATGAACAATATTTCAGAAATTAGAATTAAAGAACACAGACACACACATGAAAAATTAGACATTCACTCTAGGAGGCCCAATGAACAAAGTGTCATTATGAGAGAACAGAAAAAACAGATGGGTAGAATTTGAAATAAATACATATATTTATGTATTTATTTATTTAAATATGTATATGTAACCTCCAAAAAACTTACTACGGGCGATAATCATTAGTTCTCATATTGGAAAAGACTTCCAAACACTTGGCTTAATAAGAATATAGGATTTACACCAAGCTTATTACTAAAAGTTTAGCACACTGAGGGATAAATAGATTTTAAAATATGGATTTAAAAATATGTAAAGGATATTAAGCAGTGTTGCAATGGTTTTCTAATTACCATGACTGGAAAGTTTTGATTTGCTTTTTTAAATGACTGATTCCAATATTTTCCTCTCTAACTCTACCACCATGTGTTAGAAGCAGAAGCTTGTGGGCCTGTGCTGGGCGTCAGGATGCCACAAACTGCACTTTATCACTTTCCTGTCATCTCCCTACAAGGTAGATAATCGCGTAAGGTATTCATTTCTTTGGAAATTCTATACCCTAGTGTCTCAGAGAAAGTGTTGAAATGTCAGTCATCCTCTGATTCTACATCTAATACCCCTGCATGTGCCACTGGACTAAGGAAGCACACAGCGCCTTATGTTTTGTTCTCAGCACACCGCTAGTGTCATGCACACTTGCCCAAGTGCTATTTAAATGGGTATCACAACCCTTGCTCCAAACCAAGGAAAAATAAGCTGTGATTTTGGGAGGAGAGGGAAGAGGGCTGATACCTCTTTTCCTGTTTAGAACTTTCTTCATCACACTACATTCCAAGTACACATCGGTTATCATGTTTCTCTTCTTAATTGAAAACATGGTCCTTAGGGTTATATGCCCTACTTCTTGCATGGTACTTCTCTGAGAATATATGGATCACTTAATAGCACTGATCAGTATATTAAATTATTCCGTCAATTGTTGCAGGCCAGCCTACACCCGATCCATGAATGCTGATTTGTGGAGAACCAGCCCACACCCATTTCTTGGCACAGTCAGAATGGGTAGGACGCCTCTGAACAGCGGAAGGCAACTTTTGGGCAGTTCTCTCAAGTCTAGCTTATGGCTTGCATGATGTAGCTGTGGCAATGCTCACTGACCGCTAAAAACAAAGGCTTCTAACTGCTGGCCAATTCCCCACACATGAAAGGGTTAAGGAGAATATTAGCCATTAAGCAAGCCAAGTCACCTCAATGCTAAAAACAAAGCAGTCTGCTAATTGATGAGAGAGGCCTGGGAGAAGTCATTACTAAAAATATTTTAAACCATTCTCCCTGAAATTCCAAAAATTATTGTTCTTCTTTAGACCAGAGATATAGAAAAATATTTTAATAGCTAGGAAATTTAGTGAAAAGCCATAAACGTTACTAGAATTTATACTTCAGAAAGTTGTAGATAAGGACCATCTGTTGCCTAGGATTCTAAGGTCACTGACAAAAGTTTACACTTCAAAAAACAACTAATTGGGTTAGAAATACTTTGATTTAGATGACATCTCTCTCTTAAATTTCCTAAGCACAAAGACCTACCTCTACATATATTTTTAATTACTAATTTAGAGTTATCTAGGACCTAAGAAAAAAATATATATGTCTAGCCAATTATTACTGCCTAAAATAGCTAGTACTGATATTATTCTTAGTTCCTTATCAGAATACCCATTTGTTTAACATGAGTAGAATTTATAGTCTTTTTAATTGCTCAATGTGTTATTTCTTGATGAATTGTGACTTGCAGCTGTTCTTTGCTAATTGTGAAAGATGTGTGTCTGCTTTTTATCATTACTGTTGTAAAAAATGCCTTTTCTTTAAAATAAAGATGATTCCTTTGTTTCGGGAATCAGTCAGTTTTGGGCCGAGGGACTGGCAAGAAGGCTAGTCTCTCAGAGGCAAAAAACTGGCCTAAGACACCAAAGAAAAAGAGTGTCGGTCTCATTCATTTCGTCTCTGCTGCCCCTCCTCGGATCTCTGAGATTTTGCAGTAAACTGGTCTTTTGCAGTCAATTGGAGGTGGTATCCTTCAGTACAGACAAATTTGACAGCCAGCTTACCATGGATTTTGTCATTCCCTCTGTGATGTTTAAATGAGACTGCACACCCTGTGTGCATTGTTGAATGAAGAGGTCAGGACAGCACAGACTAGTGAATGAGGCTATAGTCCTGTGTCTCAGAGTCTCCCAACTTACTACACTTATATATGTAGATAGTGGCCTATATTAAAATCAGGTAATACATACCATTCACCTTTCCTCCTAATAAACTCAATGCATGGTACTGGAAAGCGTGCTACTATAAGTCTACATCTGTTGTTAATATATGCACTCAGAATGATTATATTCACAACCTGAGCCTTTGTGTTAAAGAAGGTGTCTCATTACACAGCAAACAAAAACCGGCTTTTAGAAGAACTGCTAAAAGAACTATGGGGTGTAGTTCAGTTTCACTGATGGAAACCTACTCCCCTGGAAATGCCATGTCTTCATTTTATGTCACCATTCTTGAGGGAAATATCTGTATTTTGTCAAGGAGTAGTCCAATAGATAAAGAAAAGTTGAGTTCTATCTTAAAAAAAATTTGGGATAATCTATGTATTTTTAATATAAACACATATCCTGTACATACTGATATCACAAATTATAGAACTGCTACTTGGAATCCACCAATGCTAAGTTTAGGCAGTGAAATTACTTTTTAATGTAAAATAACTCCCTAGTTGCCCAGTTAAGCACATCCTACTAAACTCTAGTTTCCATCTTAAATCTTCACACTTTGTCTAGACTTACCAAAGATGAATATAAAAGACAACGATCTCTACAGTTCAAATAAATGGCCAGAGGAGCCAACATTCCCCATCAGAAATGTCAAAGTATGTTAGGGATTTTGGTTGGATACAAAACAGAAAAGTTGAGTCTGCCACACCCAGTGGAAGTTAATTGGTATGGGTATATTTTTCAGGCTTAACTACTCTTTTATATAATATAAAGTACAGTTGTAGAAATCATACTTTAAATAGATAAAAATAACTTGCATTATTTTCAAGAAATTCCTAGAGATTTATTTGTTCTTGTTATACTCTAGTTTTTTCATGACTCTATCCCTGCTTTATGCTGTATCTTTCCACCAGCATATCTTTTTTTAAGAAAGTGACTTTATTTTTTATTCTAGAAATATTTAACAGTACTGAGAAAGAAGAAACAAAATCAATTTATTAATAAGTAAATAATAATCAACATGCACTAGACATATTCTTTATGTCACACATTTTGCTAATGCTCACATGTATGTATTAGTCCATTTAGTATTTTCAGCCACCCTATAAAATAGGGTATTATTACATGACTTTTTTTTACTTTATTGTTGTTCAATTACAGTTGTCTGCATACTCTCCCCTCCCCTTCCCCTCCATTCCCACCTCTCTTCCCTACCACCCTCCCTCCACTTGGTTCTGTCCATGTGTCCTCTACAGTGATTCCTGTAAACCCTTCTCTCCAGTATCCCCTCCCCTCTCTCCTCTGTCTATTGTTAGACTGTTCTTAATTTCAATGCCTCTGGTTATGTTTTGCTTGCTTTCTGCTTTTGTTGATTATGTTCCAGTTAAAGGTGAGATCATATGGCCTTTGTCCCTCACTGCCTGGCTTATTTCACTTAGCATAATGCTCTCCAGTTCCATCCATGCTGTTGCAAAGGGTATAAGCTCCTTCTTCCTCTCTGCTGCGTAGAATTCCATATCTTGACTCTATTACTTGAATATTACAATTTGGATGTGGTTAAATGGTTTAGACATCCAGTGGCTTGTTTAGGAAAGTGCTTTCTGACAAGAACTTCCATAATCTTGATGCAGCCAACGAAAATGTCATTATACTAATCATGCCTAGAAAATTCTGACAAGTTCTGTATGGATATTAGGACCCTAGAACTTACTCATCTTATAACTGAAAGTTTATCTATTTTCTACAATATCCCCATCTCCTTCACCCCTCCCCAACTCCTGGCAACCACCATTTTATTCTGCTTGGCTTTTTTAGATTTCAAATATACGTTAGATCATCCAGTTTTTGTCTTCTTCTGTCTGGCTTATCTCACTTAGCATAGTGTGTTCCAGGCTCATTCATGTTTATAGAGAAACATAGCTGAATAAAAGGAATTATTCTCAAATCTTGTTTGGCACTAGAATGCCATGTTTTCTGTATACTTTGTTTTCTCTCATTATGCTCCTTTTCATCAAATATGGTTGTTAATCCAAAACGCTGATAATCATCCATACACTAACAAATCAGAAAATCTTGTATCTTGTTCTTTTTTTTAAATATTTTATTGATTTATTTTTAGTGAGAGGGGAAGGAAGGGAAAAATAGAGGGAGGGAAACATCAGTGTGTGGTTGCCTCTTGTTTGTCCCCTGCTGGGGACCTGGCCTGCAACCCACGCATGTGCACTGACTGGGAA
This sequence comes from Micronycteris hirsuta, assembly GCA_004026765.1. NCBI lineage: Eukaryota > Metazoa > Chordata > Mammalia > Chiroptera > Phyllostomidae > Micronycteris > Micronycteris hirsuta. The sequence goes on from PVJI01002031.1 coordinate 150,493, forward strand.
TCAAACTGGCAACCCTTTGGTTCTTAGGCCTGCACTCAATCCAGTGAGCCACACCAGCCAGGCCTGTATCTTGTTCTTTCAAAAACACATCTTGAATCCTTCCATTTATTTCAATCTTCACATCTACTTTGCTTAAAATTCTTAGAGGGCATTTTCCTCAAATTTTCTATTGTGATCCCTTTATTTACTATATTAAAACCTACATGGACCTCCTCTTTGTTTCTTAAGCATGTTTAACTGTATAAGAAACTGCCAAAATATTTTAATGTAGTTCTTTCATTTTGAATTCCTACCAACAATGTATAAAAATTAAATGAAATAAGCCAGGCAGTGAAAGACAAATATCATATGACCTCACCTCTAAGTGGAAACAAATAAACAAAGCAAACAAATGAGCAAAATAGAACCAGAGACTTGAAAATAAAGACCAAACTGACAGTGACCAGAGGGGAGGAGGTAGGGGGATATTGAGGTAAAGAAGGCGAAGGGGCAAACCAAAGAGCACGAATAGAGGACTCACGGGCATGGACAATCTGGAGGATTGACTGTGGGAGTGGTGGGCACAGAGCAGGGAAGAGCAACGGAGAAAAGGTGGGAAAACTGTAACCGAACAACAATAAAAAAAGAAAATTTCAATAGTTCTTCAACCTTGCTAACACTTGAGATGAACAGGTTTTTGCTTTGTGTTTGTTTTAATTCATTCTAATAGGAGTGCAGTGATATGTCATTGTGATTTAATCATTTCTCTATGGATTAATGATGTTGTGCATACTGAATATGTTAAATTCTCATCCATGTGTCTTTTGTTCACATCTTTAGAGTATCTCATTATTGTGTTTTTGCTGTTGTCACTACCGTTATTTTTGTTGTTGTTATGGAGTTGTGATTGTTCTTCAGGCTGTAGGTCTTTTCATGAGACAGGCGTTTTTCAAATATTTTCCCTAGTACTTAGCTTATATTTTAAATTTCCTTTTCAATATTTTATTTATTCATTTTAGAGAGACGGGGAGGGAGGGAGAAAGAAAGGAGAGAAACATCAATGTACCGTTGCCTCTCATGCGCCCTGTGCTGGGGACCTGACCCGCAGCCCAAGCATGTGCCCTGACTGGGAATCGAACCAATGATCCTTTGCTTCGCAGTCCAGTGCTCAGTCCACTAAGCCATACCAGCCAGGACATTAATTTCTTAACAGTTTCTTTAAACAACAGAAATTTTAGCTTCGATGGCTTTATAAAATATTTTATATATTCATGAATTGTGCTTTTGATGTCTTTTCTAAGAAATCTTTGCCAATCCCAAGGTCACAGAAATTTTCTTTAATTTTGCTTTAAGGTGATGGGATCGCCTTCCTTTATTTTACTAGAATAAAACAGTGCTTCATAAAGATTTTATTATAGTGATGACCAACAGTAATACTGTGTGTCTCAATAATCAGTAGCAGGGCCACCCAATTCAGACACCACTTCTTTATGAGAATCAGACTGACACCCCTTTGGGGTAGGAAAAGCCCCTTACATTTTTCAGGAAATGAAAAATAAAACAGAAGGTCCCAGGGGGGAAATAATGGCATTTCTGATCATTTGCCCTGTGGGTACCGGAACCATATTTAATTAAATAAAAAAATACTTATTATATTATAGGGGTGATGCTATGAACATTGTGGCACAATTTAAGAGTTATTCCAGCCATGATTAACCGAAGTGGGGAACAGGTGAAATTGCCGATGTACACGAAAAGAATGATCGCTCATCCATTCCTACTCATTATGGCAAGGGGCTTCTTTGTTCCAGGTTGCTTTGAAAAGAGCAAATCTATGAAACCAAGCTCATGCACTGGGCATTTTAGAAGTGTGACTCTATAATTACATTACTAAACAAAATTGTAACTTCTGCCTTATCTTATTTAAACTCCTATCTTCAGAACGAGGCATAGACCAGTAAAGTTTAGGGGAAACCTGAATCAGAATGAGGTGTGACCTATTCACATATCCACATTTACCATCTCAAACATGTTTTTCTTTAAAACATTATGATTATTATGCTCCCAAGTTACTACTCTCTGAAATTTTAGTTCATTAAAAATATCCAGGTAAAAAAAATAATTCTATGTCAGCAACTGCAAATTTTTCCCATGTTTAAGACCAACATTTGGTTCTGTGAATCTGAGTATAAATGATATTTCAGCTGAGATTAGTAAAGAGCTATCTACAGACTCCAATACTTAACAAGTGTAGGGATCATTACACCTCATGTAAGCAATGAATTTTGCTATGCTTGGTGGTAGTAGGCCTTTACTTCTCGGTCACCCTCACTGCAGTTCTCTGCATTACTGATGAAAAAGAATAACAAAAGTTAAAACCATGACATTACAGGGAAATTCCCATGAAGTGTGTCTGTATTACAAAAGTTTAAGGCTTATTTTCAATCAAGTGCTTTTATTATTTTTCATGACTGTTCATGGACAATAAACAAAACGTTTAAGAACATTTCATTAATATTTATGAAATTTTCACATGGCTACTTACTAACTTAAGTATTTCAATTTATAAAACAAGATAAGATCCAGCTAAGAGTTATGTACTGGTCATTCAATTTTAACAAAGTGGAATAAATCGATGTCTTAGAGGTAAATGACGTGGACAAATCATAGCCTCTCTGCTTATTCACTTGCAGAACTGCAAAGGTTATTCCCATCCCACAGATACACATCTACTTACATATTATATCCACATTCAGATATTGATCCGTTCCCCTTTCTTCACCTCTAAACACCTGTACCTTGATAATCTGTTGCCCTAAAGGTGTTCTCCAGTTTCAGAGCATTTATCAGTGTTGCCTCTCCCTGGGAAAGTCCTCACAACTTTCCTGGTCCTGCCATGATAAGTTACTCTCCACTGATTATGAAAGTATTGATCATCCACAGGAGTATTATCTATGCTGTGAATTATTTTAGTAAAAATTAAATCAAAAAATATATTGCATTTGATTGTATAAGAGTTTTGCACAAAGACTGCAAATTTATTTTAAAAGTGAAAGGACAGGTCTATAAAATAGTATAAACATTGAAACCATGAAAACACAGTTAAGGAAAACACACTTCAAAAATGAATGCATCTGTGGGATTGAAATTTTGTTGATGGTGAACTTAAATAAAATTTAATACAGTTTAAATGTTATCATAATTTACCATCCTAACATTATGTCCTGTATTAAATGAATTGTAACATACATAAAATCAGTTTTAGTTCATTAAAACCAAATGTCCTTTTTGTAATCATCAATGTAATATCTGAGTCAGTTTCACCAATGAATGCTAACATTAATAAGCAAAAATTGAAAAACAATATCCATATCATCTTAAACCATCACTGCACAGATTACATATAAATTGTAAAGAAGAAATATGTATTTACAATAGGGAGACTTGGTGGGAGATTCAGCCTTAACTAAGTGGTCAAGGTTAGGAGTGCCTCTGTGATGTAATGCAGTGGAAGAAGCACATCACTTAGTGCTTTTGCTAGAAATCATTGACCTCAATCTAATCAAGTGGAAACACTTGATTGCATTCAGAATTGCTTGTTCTGAAGTGGCCTGAACCTCTCAAAAGAAGTATAGCAGTAAGATTTTTTCTTGATTTTGAAAAATAAGAAAGAACACCAATGTAGTGTGTGAACATGAAATTAATTCTGTATTGATAAAAATAAAAAAATGAAGTACACCTCCGAAGCTTTGTCAGAATTTGAATCTGGCTATACGTTAGAGGATGGTATTGAAATAATAATGATTTTCATGGATGCTGCATGAGGTTGTGGTTTTGCAGGAGAATGTCATTGGGGGAAAATTTGGGAGACAGTCATAATATCTTCAGAGAGACTTTGGGTAAATTAACAAAAGGGATATGCTGTATGTGGATAGATAGATTGCTAGGTGGTTGTATAGATCCATGGCTGTATAAATAAGGTGAACATCAATGTAGATATGCATATAGATGAATGTATAGATAGGAGAGGATGTGGCAGAATGTTAAAAATTCGTGAATCAAAAAGCAGGTCACTTGGATATTTAATGTACTATTCCTGTACTATTTACTGTGGGTTTGAAATATTCAAAATGATTCAATTATTAAGAAAAACTTCATTAATGATTAGAAACTCTTATTTTATATAAGCTGTTTATCTGATAAATTACTGATTATGAAGTTGCAAGAATGACTAAAACAAGATTCTCACAGGGGTAGGGATTTGGGGGAAGCAGAATTTATTTTCTGGAGAACATTTTATCTAAAGAAACAACTAACCACTTGTTAGGGGCACAAAAATATGCAGAATAAAACAGAACATGTAATAATCAAAAGAAAAGATAAATATTAGCCTATGAAAATATTTTCAGCTTCTATTTAATTTTAACAATTTGGATAAAGAAGAGAAGAAATAGCTCTCACACATATGAAAATATGTTTAACTCTCTCAAAATAAGGACCAAAGACCAGCATACACTGAGAGTATTTTTCCTCAAATTAGAGGAAATCAAGTTTCTTAATACGTTAAATGTAAAAAAAAAAGGGGGGGCATAAATACTATTATTAGTGGAATTATAAAATAGCAAAAACCTTAATGATGAACAATTTTGTAAACAATATCCATCAATGCTCTTTAGCTGAGCAATTCCACTTCTGGAAATTGATATTGTAGATGCACTCACAACTGTATGCCGTCAGGGCACTCATAAATATGCAAAATGCCTTATGTATACAGATATTATCAGAGCAATGTTTGTAATATCAAACAATTGAGAATTACTTCAGTGTCTCCCAATAGGAGAATAGTTAAATGAGTTCTGGTCTCTTCACTTAAAGGAATATTATGTTGTTCTTAAAATGTATTGATTTGTTGATATGGAACAAATCTGATAAGCACAAATGAATTTTAAAAAGTACAGGATTATGCTATAATTGGCATCGTAATAATCCATAGTATATATAAATACAGACATAGATATAGATACACATGCACACACCTACACATTAACGCATAGATTTTATTACAAGCATCATGTAGCTTTTAAGATGCTTAAAATTTTGGCCACCTTGTTTGCTCTAAAAAGAGTAACTGGATCATGTGGGAGCAGAGAAACATTCTCCACTGGATCTTTTTGAACATAAATAAAAGAAACTCACTTAAAAAGCAAACATAAACATCAGGGAAAAAAAAAACACACTTGTGACAAGGAATGTCCAAAAATTTAAACTAATTTACATCAAAAAAGCAATTAGAAATCAAAACGGATAAAGGGGACACCCAATTCAAAGACTGACTAAAGAGAACAGATAACTTTGCCACTGGTAAAATAAAATGAAAACTCAGGTAATAAAAATAACCATTGGTATTAATTTATCAAAGTCTGGACTCTTATCATTTCTCTCTTTTTTTTTGCCTTTAAAAGTGTTTCATATTTGGATATAAATCTCTATTGTGATATAAATTATATGAACGTGTGCTATATCTTCATGTCACATTTGTTTTAATCTGGGGGGTATTTTTTTTTTTTTTTGGTAAGTTGTTCTAGTTTAAATAAAGGGACTTTAAAATTTTGAAGAACGGACAGTGTGCACTTTCCAAACATTGTCTCCTATTTCCTTATATATCAGGAAAGGATAATCAGTGAGGTTCTGTTCTTTGAGTTACAATATTTTTCCCCAGGTTTCTAATTTAGAAGAATCTCCAAACCTATTTTATGCGTTGCACCTGCAGTCTCCGACCTTGAGGGACCCAATAAAGGTGTGGCTGCCTGCGCAGAGTACCATTCCATTGCGCTGCAGCAGGTGCCCCTGGCCCCCTAAGTGCCAATAGCTACTGAAGCGCTAGGGTCCATGTTTATGTCTCGTGGTCTCCCTTCCTAAATCCCAGCACTCATAATAAAGGGTGCATTTCCGTGAGATGCACCAAAAATAGTGTCACATGCACGTACTCAGGGCCATTGTGCTCCTTGCCTAGCACCCGTGACTTCTGTATCAGAGAGAATGTCAAATGATTCAGCTTCTGTAGAAATCGTTTTCAGAAGTCTCACCTTCCTGGCGGGTTTCAGCATAGTGCTCCTTTCTTTGTTCTGCAGTACTTTACTTTTCAAGTCTGTCCTATATAATTATTTACTTACTGCGCCAAAGTTTCTAACATCTTCAAGAATGTCAGAAATAGAGAACCTTTTAATTTGTGGTTTTTCATTGCTGCTATTTTTTTCTACTTTACTTTCACTGCACTTCAATGATCTTTAAATCCTCTCAGATCTGCAGCTGGACGGCAGGCTGATATGGTCTTTATTCTGATCCTGTGGCTTTCACCCAGTGAAGACTGCTGAACCAAAATACATTCGTTTCTGAGCCCCGTTCACTGGCTCTCTGACACTTCTGGCAGAGGGAATAAATGAAAAATCACTCACTAGTATTCCATGCGTTCCGTGTCTCTTTCTCTCCCTGCACCCACCCACGGCCTTTTTCTTTCAGGATGAAAGTTTCCTATCCACCCTGAGTCACCTACATCCCTGCCAGATGTTTTCTAGAATGCAGAGAGAGAGAAAAAACAGCACTCCCAAAGCAGAATCCACAGAGCAGTCCTAGTTCTCAGACATCACTGCATCACTGGTTGGTTAAGGGAGTGTTTCTTCCAGATAGTTCCTTTCGTAGGCCTGGCGAGCAATCAGGTAGTTTGCATTCTTAACAAGGGCTCAGGAGGTTCTGACTCAAACTGACCACTGACCACTGTTTGAAAATCATTGCATTTGAGTGTTAGCTGACAATTTATGAACCTTGAGA